>MU223575.1:3113853-3168464 GCA_018584345.1 Thuja plicata | reverse complement strand
ATATATACACACACTTTTGTACCTACTTAATAGCGTATGTTTATCAAGTTTTCACCAAAGGGAGATTGTGTTTCTCTTTACTTTTTGTATTTTTAATTTATTTATTTGTTGTCATAAAGATGCATGTTTACTAGGTTTTCACCAAGGTAACTTTTAAATTTTTTGATATTTTATATTTTTTCAACACTATATATGTTATGTACACTTGATCTTAGGATATAAGGTATAGAACCTTTTTAAGTGCATGTTGTTGATATAACCAGGGAGCTCATCTCCTTCATGAGTAGCAAGTTGATATGCTCCATCGCCACATGATTTAATAATGACTAATGGTCTGAGACATTTGGGCTCAAACTTGAGTGGTTTAACTCTTTGTACCTAATTCTTCTAATTTTCCATAAGGATGAGATCTCCTACCTCAAACGCATGTGGCCTGACTCTATTGTGATAGTTTTCTCTAAGGTGATTCTAATAGCCTTCTAAGTTATTCATTGCACTCTGGCACTTCTCATATAGCAACTCTAGTTCACTTAATCTAGCAACTCTAGAGTTTTCATATGATATGAGATTTTTCAATGATATTACGAGGGATGAGAGTTCAACCCAGAGAGGTAGAACCGCCTCCAATCTATATACAACGGAAAATGGAGTTACTCCTGTTGGTGTTCTTATACTTGTTCTATATGCCCATAATACAAGGCTGAGTTGTAAACGCCGGTCTCGACCTAACTGATTGACAACTGTCTTGAAGATTTTCAAGATTGTTTTGTTGGTTGCCTAAGCTTGGTCATTTCCTTGAGGGTAGTAAAATGAAGAGAAGTTTTGTTTGATTTGAAACTTCTCACAGAGGTCCTCAACATCTTTGTTTTGAAAAGGCGAACCATGATTAGTAAGTATGGTTTGAGGCATCCCATATCGGCAGAAGATGTAGTTCAAAATGAACAAAGAGATCTGTTTACCAGGAATATATTTTAGAGGGATAGATTCCACCTATTTGGTAAAGTACTCAGTTGATGTGATTATCTATTCATGACCATTAGAAGAAATGGGTGTAATTGTACCCACTAGGTCAAATCCCCACCTTGAAAAAGGCCATGATAAAGTAATAGGTTGGAGCTCCATAGCTAGTGCATGAATAAAATCTTCTTGTATCTGACATTTTTTGCATCTTTGTACATACTTATCAGAATCTTCTTTTACTATCATTCAATAGTATCCTAGCCTTAAGATTTTCTTTGCTAAATTATTACCACCCAAATGGGCCCCAAATAATCCTTCATGAACCTCGTACAAGGCTCTCTGGATTTAGTGGAAGTAAGACATCTTCAAAGCATTCCATCTAGACTTTTTCTACACAAATTATTATAAAGAAGGGTGTAGCTAGAGGCTTGTTGGATAAGAGAATATCATTGGTTTCTAGACAGGTCAGTTGGGAGGGTATTGTCTTTAAGGTAAGTATACACATCCTTGTACTAGGGAGACTCAAGACCAACAAGGATATAGATTAATTCTATTATTGGAGCTCCATAGGTTCAGACCATCAATTGTTCTACCAGAAAGTGGAATCTCATTTTATTGCCTGACATATCAATGAGAGATGCTATTGTAGCCATCGCATCTATGGTTTTGTTTTGAACCCTTTAATATTTTCCAAATATAATATAGTGAAAATAAGTGTGTATTTTTTCCATCAACTGTCTGTATGGGATAAGGTTTTCATCTTTTGTCATGTAATCATTGTTTACCTTACTACTAACTGATTGAGAATCACCATAAACTCTCAGATTATTTATCCTCTACTATATATCTATGTTTAGTTTTGATGATGAGGTCTTCATACTCATCTATATTATTGGTACATGGAAAATTGAGTCAGAAAGATTTACAAATTGCATCCTTCTATGGAGTGATGAGTAATATTTTTTCTCCTGCACCATGGTTTGTATATGTTCCATCAAAGATTAACTATAAGACTTCTATTGTTGATGCTTCCTTGGTAAAAATTGCTTCATCAGGGAACTCAGAGAGAATAGGTTGATGATATGGAATAGGTGTTCAAATGATAGGTGGTTAGCAATAACTTCTCCTTATATAGCCTTGTGATCTGCATACTCAATATAAAACTCCCTTAAAATCATCACCCACTTGGTGAGTCTTCATGTTAATGTTGCTATATTTAATAGATACTTAAATGGATCAATGTGTACTATGAGCTTAGTATGGTGTCTGAGCATATATTGTCTCATCTTTTGAGAGGCGAAGACAACTGCAAGACATGCTTTCACAATTAAAGAATAGTTAAGTTCATACCCAACCAAAGTTCGCCTAATGTAGTAAATAGCTCTTTCCTTTCCTTTATCATAGTGTTGTGCTAGTAGAGCTTCTAGTGCTAAATATGTTTCTGAAATGTATATCAAAAGTTGTTTACTAGGAGTCAGTGGAGCTAACACTTGAGAAATAAAGAGATAGTTTTTGAAAATTTGGAAATCTTGTTCACATTGCTCTGTCGATAGAAAAGTCACTCCTTTATGCAAAAGATGTTGTAATGAATGAAACTTATCTGCCAAGTGTGATATAAATCTTCTGATGGATTCTAACCTTCCTTGAAGTCCTCTGAACTTCTTTAGATCCGTGGGATGTTTAATATTTCTTTTACTATCTCAAGATATACTTCAATGCCTCTATATAAATATATAAATCCATGGATTTTTCCAGATGTGACCCCAAAAGTACACTTCTTTGGGTTTAGTCGACCCTTATATTCTTCTAGACTATAAAAAATTTGTCCCAACACTTGCAAATGTGTCTCTCTGAGTTTTGATTTTGCTAATGTCATCTACATAGTCGTCCATGGTCTTATAAATAATGTCATGAATGATTGTTGTCATTTCTCTAGAATAGGTTGCACCAACATTTTTAAGACCAAATTACATCATGTTCCAACAATATGTTCCCCAAGCACAAGTGAATGTAGTTTTTTATGTTGATCTCCAGGAGCTATTTCAATTTGATTATATCCTAAGAAACCATCCATTAGAGATAACATTTCATTTCATTTTTTCAAATCAACTATCATATCAATGTCTGGCAAAGCAAAATCTTCTTTGCGATAAGCCTTGTTCATGTCCCTAAAATCTATGCATATATGAATTTGACCACAATGTTTGTAACTGACACAAGATTGGATATCCAGTCTACATAAGGCAAAGGCATGGGTCTTATGAAACCAACATTTAGAAGTTTCTTTAGCTCAACCTTCACCAATAATGAAATATGTGGACATGCATCTTTCATAACTTTTGTTTTACCAATTTTGCATTTTGTAGCAGTGGTAAGTGATGTAGTACTAGCTTCGAATCAAGACCTGGCATGTAAGCATATGAACAAGAAAAAATAACTTGTCTCTCTTTGAAGAAGTCAATAAATTTTTCTCTTTCATCAGGTGAGAAAGATTTTGTGAGATAAATATTCTTAGGGTGGAGTTCATCCCCTAAATTATCTTCAATAGTGTCTTCTCCTAACAATGTCGATTTCTCCTCTTCTAAGGGGAGGGGTTCCAAATTTCCATCTTTTGGCACCTCGGAAAGGTTTTCACCAAAAGCTAAATCTTTATTTTTATTTTTTTCAAGGTCAAGAAGCGCCTTTTGGTTTTCACTTCGTGTTCTTTCTTTTTTCTTTTCATTTTTAAGTTTTTGACTAGAAAGAGGATTTGCCTCCCCAAAGTATATAGATCTGTCCAAATCAAAAGAAAACCCATCCTTATGATCTCCTTATGGTATTCCTTACCAAATGCCTAGAAATTCTTCAATTGCTTCATCGTTTTCAAAAATATCTATGTCTAGATGTCCTTGTTGATCCCATTCGACTAACTCAAGGTGGACTAAACAAAGGTGAGTGTCTGGAGATGAATCGGTTTGGGAAAATGGAAGTGAAGTGGTAGTTTTAAAAAATCTATAATGTGAAGTAAATGAAATATCTAACGAATGGACATCGACATGTTTATCAATACAGAGTTGGTCATCTAGGTTCGTGCGATCAAACATGTCATTTCGGCTCATGGTACTTGTGGATCAAGGGAAATACCCAGAGATTTCAGACTTAAGGTTGTGAAAGGATTCCCAATCATACTCATGAGAATTGGTCATGCTAGAACACTCACCAGGTATCTCATTTTCCACATAATCTCAGATTTCTTCTTCAAGGGAAATTTTAGAGATTGTGGTTCCCAATTCTTGTGGCAATATTTGTGGAAGTATGTTACTCATCTAGGAAAGTTCATGACCATGCCCCTATTTTGGACTGATGACCTCTTGAATACCTTGAAGAACCAACCTTTCTCTAGAATGATTGTAACAAAGTTCCCTTTTATACCTTTGAGTATGCAAAAATAATAGTTCTACTATTCCTTGTTGTGTCGCTCCTAGGTATGTGGTTCCATCATATCCAAACTATTGTAACATAGTGTATGTAGGCCCATACTAATTCAAAGGTAACTGTACTGATGGTATTTCTTGAGGATCTTGGTATAACCATGTGTTCATATTAGAATCAAATGGGCCTTCCTCACTTAAATCACATCATTTAACAAATGGGCTATGTAGGATTTTGAAAACAACTAGATCTGATTTTTCCATTGTAATAGAAAAATCTTCCTGATAGTGATATCCCTCCTAAAAAGAAGTGAAATTTCATTTTTAGAAAGTTAGAGGTCTCAGGATCCTAGATCTACAGTTACAGGTTACTTCAAGATTTTGGTAGTTAGAAAATGAGATATGAAAGTCCATCTCCCAATTCAATTTATAGGTGTACTAAACACTTATCCTTTACTCTATGATATTAGTATCTTAAAAAAATTAGATCAGATTTAGATTTCATTAAGTGTTGATAATTTTTTTACATATCATTACATGCTTCTCCTTCTTCAACTTTAGCAACAAAGGAATAGAAACCGTAGAAAGTGTAAATTTTTTATTAGCACCCTTAACACTTAGTTGTGTTAATCTGATTTTCTTTTGGGGATTTTCATATTCCAATGTGTGTTATGAATAATAGTACAATACAAAGGATGTAGTGAATATCGCTATCAGGAATTTTTTACTATTACTAAAATGCAATCCATGTGTGATAGAAGGCATGAAAATACACATAGATCTTAAATGTTAATTTCTAAATATAAAGCGCAAATATAGATATAAAGATAACAATAAAATATACCCAATCCTAGGAGGAAGAGTACAAGCCAATCATCAATCGGTGATCTCCTATGAATCATCATAAGCTAATCATGTCTTCGTGATGTTTGAATGCTTGAGAATACATATAGATTATTGATAGAATATTATTGTAACACTAATTTGCAAATCCTCACTTCATGGGATGTTTTAAAATTGGGGATTTAACCTTGAATTTTATTTCATTATTCTAAAATGAAGTTTGACAGCTAGTTTTATGCAAAAATAAGGAGGTAGAATTGAGTAGACCGACCACAGACCTTAATCCTCTGCAAAAGCCTCAAGAGAGAACCCTAGCCCAAATATGGGATCAAAATTGAGGGGACATGTTTGCAATGGTAATCTATATTACCCTAAATAGACCAAAATTTGGTTTGTGGTTCCCGAACAAATGGTAGATGCAAGATTCGTACAAGCAACTCATTATAATATTTAGATTGCATTTTGAGGCCAAAAAAGGTCAGGTAGGGCCAATGGGATGAAATGAATTATGTGATTGGAGAATAAAGAGAGGGGCACACTTTGAAATAAGGGCCTGCCTCAATTTTGAGTGAGTTTAAAGAGATGAGAGGACCCATATTCAAATTTATGTATGCATTATGTGTAATCATGGAGTCATAATATGCAATCTATAATGAGAACACACTAAGGTGTGTGCTAAAAAATTATGAAATTGTCAAGTGCTTAGATGTTTATAATTTACAATGATACATTTATCCCCAACTTTAGTGGGATATGACATTGCTTGAATATGCAAGCTAAAGTATAAGAAAAGAGTAAATGGAAAATGATATGCCAAAGCTCCCAATACATAATTTCTGTGAGAAAATGTTAGGAACAATAATTTCCAAAACCAAAAGTCAGTGAAAAATAATAAATCCCCTAGGGCTTACTATATGAATGATAAAATTTGAGGGTAACCATGTGCCTCCTACTTCAACTTGCTAATAGGAAATTGAAACAAGGAATCATATATACGACTATACATTGTAAATGAAAATATTGTTGAAAAATTATTATCAAAATGACTAAAGATAGACTTGAAACATTCCAAAAATAATTAGGATAGCTAGGAAAATGATTCATGATTATAATGCAACCAACAGTGTAGAAATTGGAGCTTTCTAGCCTACGTTATGACCAATTGAATAAATGCATGTAATAACTAACCTAAAAAGTGAAAAAGTAACATACAAGTAAGTGATTTAAATATGAAGATTTCTTTTTTGAAAGTTTCATTTTCAATGTTACCTTTTTTTGCATGTGAATAGGAAAGAAGATGTTGAGAAGGAAGCCAGTGGAGCCTACATGGATCGAGAATGGGACACCCCTTGATGAGGGAATCCTTGATTTAAGTATTTGAATTTCTATTTTGTATTTTGACTTCAGTATTCGATAGGAAAATAGAGTAGGATGTAATCTAAGGTTAACCAATCAATCCGCACCTTGCCACTAGATACCTGAAAAGTTGGTATGTACCCAGAAAGTAGGCATGTACCCAAAATATCATCCTGTGCCAAAAATCTTGACCTATACCCAAAATATCACACTGTACCTAGAAATTAAACCTATACAAGGAGGAAAAATTGACAATTTTTTTATGTATCTAGACTCTGATATTTACTATATGATCTGATTCTCTTTTTTTACTTTATGATTGAAGGAAATCCTTATGATGTGAGAATATTCCATATTGAAGATGGAATCATATGCACGATGGAAGATTGGAGAGTTAATCCCTTGTAACATAGCAATATTGAGAGATTATGGTTTGTACTAGAGTATTATTGATTGCATAGTGCCATGGTGATGACGTCAATAAAAAGATGGGATGAGGACATGCATCTAACTTTCATCCACCCAAAGGAGAGATGAAAGTGGAATTAGAGGATATTTAACAAATCATGTGGCTACCCATTCAGGGTATGATAGTGAGTTATGACACATTATACTCGAATGTATAGATAGGCACATATGAGTAGTAATATCTAGGTCATATTTATCCTTATGATCACAACCATTTGAAATCTCTAAAGTTGCTATTGTATACATCAAATGAATTCCTCATGGTGAGTAAAGTAATTATGTATACCATATATGTTATAGTTACTCTTGAGTACATGGGGACTACCTTTCCTCTGTTACTAGAATATTTTGTAAAGAACATGGAGGAGTGGTGTATTATCTTCTTATGGGGAAGGATTATTCTTTCATGCTTGTATTATAAGATAGGGAGGTATGTTTTCTATCGGTGGAAGAGTGTGGTGATGTGCACACTACTAAATTTCTAGAAGTTTGAGCGTATTACATGTACACAGCTAGTCAGAAATCTTATAGAGGTGGGTGGATCCAATCCTTGAGCCCTTGCATATGTAGTGACAAACATATGGTAGTGGAGTGATTTTCTATATTAGAGAGTTACCATAGATCAGTTGTAGGAAACAAAATTGATATGGAGACCATATCAATGGATTTCATGGTGGATAGACACCCATCGGTAGATGTGGTGCATGAAAAGAGATAGGTTGTTAGAGGGAAGGCACAATTATATCATGGTGCCCTTCTATTTTTCCAAAGTGAGGATGTATTTTTGTTTTCTACTAGGGTTTTTTAGAGAAGTTCCCATATATTTATCTAGACAATGCTTTGCACGGAATTCTAGGGCCCAAGTAAGACCTACCACTTATGAGATAGGGGATACAAGCTCATCTTTAGAGGAGGGATGAGATATAGATGTGTCAAATATTATAGAGGATGTCAAAATACTGAGGGAGTATCTTAGATACACTAATGTACATAATGTGAGACTGATTTTCCCATTGTATTATCCTATAGGAGACCTGAGGCCATGCACTAGAGAACCTTTATAGGAATTTGGGGATGAGGACCCTGATAAAGTGCATGAGGATGAGGAGGAGGATGAGGAGCCAGTGGAGGATGAGAAACCTAGAGTCAAGTAAAAGGAGGCACCCATATGATATTATTATAAAGAAGACAAAGAGGCACCAGAGGAGATGGATACCACTCCCTTGTGAAGACGACCACAAAGAGCCATATCTTAGAGAAACCTGTTGAGATAATTATTACTTCGAGAGAGAGGGGAGAGTAGCCATTCTATGGCCCTAGTAACATCTTGAGTTAAAGCAGCACAGGCTCCAGCTAAAGATTATCCTGACTACTAGGAAGGAGATCCAGGTATGAAAATTTTGATTTGAAATATAATAGAAACTTCTCATATGATATGCCATGTTATTGACATGATTTTAAAACTTTTTATAGTTGGCACAATTTTGTGAGTAAGGTTGTTCAATATATTATCCTAGCAACACGAATCCCATCATCCTCAAAGATTACTTATGATTCATGATGACATCCTGGGTGGTATAAGGACATATTTGAGCCTATAAATATAGATCTATAGATAGGTAGAGAGGAGAAAAAGGGAATCTACTGCATAGTGGAGCATGGGATAGTAGACTCCTTACATGAAATACAAGATCTAAGGCATGTCCACCGACACTATGAGTTGTGGAGTGCATCTAGGATCCATATAGATAGCATGGGATCCCATAGACCATCATCTACTCCATCATCACCATCCCATGGATGAGAATTGATGCAATATATTTTTATTATTGTTTGGTTTTTAGAATAGATTTTGAATAGTGTTGACAGTGATATTATGATGTTTTATATATTTGGAGTTTATGGTATTAAATGTTGGATGTATATTTTCTGATTTTAACACCATTATGATTGGTATAGAGATCAATTCTATAATGATTAAAATGATATACATGTCACTTTTTTAGTCAAATATTATGATGTAATGCACTTATAAATATGTAGTCTACCTAGAATATTAATTAAACATTAATCTATATAAACATGAAAACATGGAAGAATTAAGAAGTTTTCCCATATCATTAAGTAACATCCTAAAAAAATTAATCAAAATATTACAAAAAAATGAATCCAAGAAAAAACATATACACTTTTGTACAAACTGAGAAATACAGCTTCGACTTCCAAGACCAATCTGCATGCAAAATACCTATTACAAAGAATGAAGCAAAAAATGGAAAAAGATGAAAACACTTATGTGCTGAAAAAAGTGAGAGCTCAAATGTATTCAAAAAACTCTACCAAAACAAATACAAGCATTCAACCTTAAAGGTGAATGAAACCCTAAAAAAGGAAAATGCTAACCTAAGAGAAAGCTTAAGTGAAAAATATAGTACAACTAACTTAATAATTAATATCAACATGATATAATTAATAAGTGAGGAAAACTATATACTCTAACACCCCCCCTTAAGCGAAGCTCAGGAGGTAAGCTAACCTAGCATGGATATGAAAGAAAGAAATGGGTCCCAGCAACAAGGCTTGATTAGGTACCCAATACAAGGAAATCTCTGTGAACCAAAGATAAAGGAGAAAACCCAGTGGGAAAAACTCCTCTCCAAAAAGAGATATAAAAGCAAGAAAAAGACAAAGAATGACTTCAAGAGACTCTCTCAAAGCCATGAGTACAATGTGTGCTGCCAACCCCCCTGTGAGAGAGGGTCGAGGTTCTAAATCCCCCCCAGAATGAAAGAACCCCTGGATCAATGAACAAACCACTGTGACTCCAATACAAAGGAGTGAAATACAGTGAGCAGTGAAGAGGTAATCTTGAAAGATGGTGTGTCACTGGAAGGCCAAGATGATGTTCAAAGGAAAAGACCCAAGGATCCTAAAATGGAATCCCCAATGCAAGTGGTATGACAGGTGTGCTGACACTATCATGAGAGAGGAGATGAGTGTCATCTATAGAATCCTCAACAACTGCAGCTGGTGGCTCAATGAATGGAGCTAGAGGGTCTGGCATGGCTGAAGAAGAGTCCTGCTAAAGAGAAAGAGCCTCGACAAGATGTGGTGTGGTAGTCACAGCAGTGGTCTCAAGACCAACATAGAGGTTCAAGTGACCTGACTGCACCGCATGATGCTCTCACGGAAGAGGAGAGCTGAGCTCCAATAATGGAGATGGTGGACCAAAATGTGTGAAGGTGTAGAGATGGGGGGAATGATCAACTGTCCCTGTAGCAACAATGCCATCTATCACACTATCCTGAATGAAGACTAAATCTGGCGTGAACTCAACTGTCTTCCCTGATCCACTATGTGTAATCTGATAAATCAAGAGAAGTTTTGTAGATAGAGATGGAACATACAAGACATCATTGAATCTGCCATCATGAATGCGTATAGAACCTTTCCCACAGACTGGAATAACAGTGTTATTCCCCATGAGAATGTGGGGAATAGGAGAAGCCTCAATAGAAGAGAAGATCTCTGGAGAAGATGTCATATGGTGAGAAGCACCTGAATCAAGTATCCAAGGGACCTGTGAAGGGGATGCAATAGAAGCCCGTAATGCATGACCCTATCCAAAATCCTATCCAGATGTCGAAGATGAGGGAGAAGACTGAAAAGCAGACCCCTGTGAGGTGGAAGAGGATGGAGAGGAAATAGTGCTCTTCTGAAGGAGAGCTTGCAAATCTACAATCTGTTTCTCATAGCCATCAAATCTCTTTTGAAAACAATGTGGCTCATCATGGGGCCCCTTCTGACAATAGGAATAGGTAGGGTTCTCATTTTTCTATTTCTCCTTCTTAGAAGAAGATGGTGGGCTAGTAGAGTGCTGAGAAGAGGAATCAGATATCTACTTTGGCTTTGACTTCTGTGTATCCTGAGATGACTTGGCAAGCAATGCCTGTGACTATGAACCTGTAAGAGAATCCATCTGACTGAGCTTGGACTGCTCACGAGTTAACCTATCATAGAAGGTCTCAAAAGAGGGCATAACATGACGTACACCCAGCGCATCCATAGTGGAGTAGAAGGTAGAAGTGAAAATCTGATAAGGACCACGAAGCTTTGAGAGTATCAGGAAGATACACTCATCATCTGACTTCGTCTTTCTAGCAACCCGTAAAATAGATTGAAGAGACTTGAACTTCATTAGGAATTCCTTAATGCTGGTGAATGATTCAGTACCAAGGAGGTGAACTCTGCATTTATTTGGAGGACCCTGAACTGATTCATTGTGCCAACCAAGGTGGAAAACTTGTCCCACATATCCCTAGGTGTGGTCAGACCATCCTGGTGGAACAACAACCCATCTAAAATGTTTAAGGCAATGAGGCCCATTGCCTCATCCATCCTATTCCTATGCATAAGAGCCTCATAAGGCCTTGGTAGAACAGGTTGAGCCGCATCCAGGTAGGACCATAAACCTCATGACATGAGGATTCTGGTCATTTGTGGCTTCCATGTGTGGTAGTTATGTGGAGTCAGAACAATAATTGATGTGTCCGACATTGAGAGAATAAGATGGAAGAAGAAGGGTCTCTCTGAATTGAAAATGTAGAAAGAAATATTCACCCCCCCACACACTATCAAACTAATTCCCCTACACCACAAAATGAAGCAAAAAATACAAAGAACCAGAGAAAAACTTGAGTTTCCAAAGAAGAACATGAGCACAAAAGAAGGTGCATCTTTGACTATAAAATCTGGAAAACAAATTGAAAAATCAGGAAATGAGACCTAGATGAGAACGACAGGCTAAGAAAGAGATTTCTGACGATATATAGAAGTCAAAAATCTGAGTCCGTATGAGCCCTGCAGAGCCAAAAAGGCATAGGTACCCCAAAAAGAAAAGGTCACTGGAAAAACACAGTCCTGGGAAATAATTTGATGGTCGTATGGACATCATAGGATGTTTGGCCTGGCAGAGGTGGCCGGTGGGTGGCAACGCTGGCGGAGGTGGTGGTCGGGCTAGGCGGTGGAGGCGGCCGGGCAGTGCAGCGGTGGCGGCGGGTCCCGGTGGCGCACGGGACAAGGGTGGCGCGGCAGTGGTGTTGGGGTGGCATGGTGGCGGCGCGCCCTGGCAGCCCCAAAAATCTTGAAAAAAGTGTTTTTTTTAATTTTTTTAATTTTGCCTCAATTTTTGTGTCGTACGGCCCTAATAAGGCAAAAAAAATTCTCCAGAGGTCACTATGACCAAATATGGCAAACTTTATATGTATTTTGACTCTCCCAGGCCTTCTGAGCATGATGGTGGAGTCTAGTTTGGCTCAAACAAATCCAAAAAATAGTGCCTCCTTAGAAATGACAAAAAAACCCTAGAGAGGCTGTGGCTGTTGTCTTTGAATTGCGGCTTCAAACAACCTTCAAACCAGGTAGCAGCAGGGTGGCTCTGATACCATGTAGAAACTGAGAAATATAGCTTCAACTTCCAAGACCAATCTGCATGCAAAATACCTGTTACAAAGAATGAAGCAAAAGACAAAAAAAGCTGAAAACCCTTCTGTGCTCAAAAAAGTGAGAGCTCAAATGTATTCAGAAAAGTCTACCAAAACAAATACAAGCATTCAGCCTTAAAGGTGAATGAAACCCTAAAAAAGGAAAAGGCTAGCCTAAGAGAAAGCTTAAGTGATAAATAGAGTATGACTAACTTAATAATTACTATCAACATGATGTAATTAATAAGTGAGGACAACTATATACTCTAACAAATTTTGTGATGAGTGAAGCAATACATGAAATAGAGAAGATACTACTTAACAATCTAACACATATTCTTTAATGTAGATTTATAACCACACATCTAATTAAAAAGAATGAAACAAAAGAATGATGAGAGAGAGAGAGAGAGAGATGAATTACGCATAATACGAATGCAAATGGATGCAATTTATGGGGTATCTAAGTGGTATGCCATCCACATTATCTATGCTATATACACCAAAAATATAAACTTCGATGATGATAAAGGGAACAAGCCTATTAGGGCTGAATTTTCCATTTTTCTCAAGTAGGGAATTCAAATTATGTTATTTCTCATGGAGAACCAAATCTCCAATCTAGAAAGATCACTCAATAACCTTATTGTTATTTTCTTAAAGAAATTATATATGATATGCTTTAATGTGTTCAAGGGTGTTAATTCATTTCTTATCCAACATTTTGAGTTGTTGAAGATGTTGTTCCTTGGAAACGTTATTTCCAAATCCAAAGGCGTAATCACATCCATAGTGTAAAATAAATTATAAGGAGTTATTCCCGTAGTGGTACAATCACTTTTTGTAAGCCTACAAAGCGTACATTAATTGAGTGTGCCAACCCTTAGCCTGTTTACTGACAATTTTCCTAATATATTTTTCTATTTCTTATTAGATGTCTCATCTTCTCCATTAGATTGAGGATAGTAAGTGCTAGAGAAACATTGTTTGATATATTTTTTTCCAATAATTTTTTTACTTCCTTATTTTTGAAAGGACTACCATTATCAAATATTATCATGGAAGGAATACTAAACTGAAAGATAATATTTTCTAGAAGAAATTTACAGATAACATGAAATATAGGAGAGAAAAGAGGAACAACCTCTACCTATTGGAATATTGTGCATCTATGTGTTGCCATTGATTTTTTTCATTGATGTCAACATCTTTCTCTATTTGAGATTTTTTTCCTGTGATATTCAATGAGTTATTTAGTTCAATATTGATTGTGCATTGGATATTAGTGTATGTGGATGTGTGTGTTGCATGTTGGGATGTCTGTAGTTGATCCTATTCAACTTTTAGAGGTTCACATGATGATTTAAGAAAGATATGGGCTTCATTTTTGTGATTGGTATTTTGGACGCTCAGTAGTGACAATGTGACAATATTTGGATCCATAGAAATCCACATTGCAATATTTTCATATCTGGTCTGTGTAACATGTTTGGGACATTTATGTGTGTCCTCACCTCAATTGGTTTATGATCTGGATGTCTAAAATCTATTTTTCCTAGTTGATAGAGGTTACTCTTGGTATTCATATGTTTGATATGATCATGTTTTTGATAGAAAAAAGTAGCAAGAGGGTGCTGGCCCATGGAACAGGGGTCAAGAAGCACATTAACAACATGTTAATGGCTCTAGATGAAGCTTATAGTAGATTAGACTGTTAACCCAGGAAATAAAAGTTCTGCCTCTATAAAAAACAAAAGTAGCAGTTCTGCTTAAAAATATAAAACCAAAGTAGCTAATATCAACAGTCACATCAAAAATATTGTTACGGGGCCACACAGGGCTTGTACACCTTCTAAAACTAATCTTAACATTACCCCTCAAAATAGAGTAGGGGAGCCGAGGGACCAACCCATCAAAAAAAAAAAACACCATGGACCGCAGAGCTAATTCGTTCCTCCCAGCTACTTGGACAGCAGGGATCTCGCCCACTCCTCCTGGAGGAACAGAAATAGGTCTCTGTTAGCAGCATTTGCTTCCAGTTTGCCATCAGTCAGCTTCTCCTACACATTGCAAAGGGTTAATGCTGAGGCATGCATCACTTTAAGGTAAATTTTTTGGTCCTCCTGTAGAGGTCCATCAGGTCCTGCATTCCCTTTTTGATCTTAGCTATTTCCATGTCAATCTTCACAAACTTGCCCTTAAGGGTGCCTGTGAAATTACTTTTCTCCTCCAAAAAAAGTGAGAGGGGTTTATCCTGGGGGTCGCATTTGGGACTTTGGGGTGGGATAGGACTCATAGCTCTCTGAGGGTTGGTCAGTGGGGTATTAGCAATCGGGCTCATATAGCCTTCCGAAGAAACCTGTTTAGAATCAGTGGAATGGGAGGCATTTTCAGTCGGGGAGAGCTCTTTAGAGGCCGTCTCCAGCATCTTGATTTTACATTGCTCTTTGGCAATTCTGTTAGACCGCCTCCGGCTAGACCTGCTGAGGTCCACTTCAAGATTAACCAGGGTTTCCGTGATTTTCTATTTTTTAGGCTTACACTCCGTCTCGGGTGTGCCATCAGCCCCTTTCACAACCAAACAACCCACAGAGTCTGAAACATAAGAGTCCACCAAATCCTCCTTCATATGGGTGGGAAGCTTAATACTTTTTTTACGGGCTATTTTCTCAGACTTCTCAGGCCCTTGGGTGATCCGAATGGACCGAGAGGAGGAGTTGGAGGTCTTGTCTGCTTTTTCAGCGGCCGTATCTTGAGACATCATCTGAATGATCAGAGGGGGTTGGGGTGCCGGGCATATGGCTTTGTGAAACTGGTAAAGACAGAGAAGGAGGCCCTGTTGGAGGATAACTCTGTCCAGGTTTCTTTTAATATCCCTAATATTGCTTTCAATAGAGTGTAACAGATAAAAAGGAATGGAGATTAAGTCTTTATTCCTAATGTGATTCAGGAATGGAAGGTGATAATTGTAGAACACCGTGAATTTACCTTCGAGTGTGAAGTATTTCATGATGATGAGGCAGATTTTAGGCCAGAAGTCAGGTAGCTCTTCTCTATTGAAACCCCCTTGTTTCCTGACCGGCAGCTCCCCATCTTTGAAGAATTGTTTAAGGCCTGTAGGGTCCACAGTCTGGCTCATCTTCTTGTATTTTTTCCCAACCATTGGAAGCCCCGTAGCCTCAGCAATGACCTCCTCATTGAGCTGAAAGTGAATGCCTCCCACCAAGACATTTCTGTTGTTCCATGAGGAAACAAACTATTTAGATAATCTTTCATCATGGTCACCCTTCATATGTTCCATGAAGCCCCAAATTCTAGACTCCTTGCAATAGTGGGTAACCAGCGGGTCCAAGGAAAAGACATCATCAATGTAATCTAGTTCAATATAGAGCACATTACCCCCCATATCTTCAGTCTATTCAGCACTCATCAGAATATTTTTGAGGAGGCTACTGTAGTTTCTTGCCATAAAAAACCTCTCTTTTCTGCAAATCCTTTTCAAAAATGGTTTATACACATACTGCCTATTTTGGGGATTTTTGAGATCAGGCTCCGTACTGACAAATCTAGCGTATCTCTGGGTAACATAAATAGTAATAATAGCATTACTATCAAAAATCACCAAAAATTCCTTTTTACCCTGACATCGAACACTCCACATGAACAAAAGGCAATTATTAGACTTTATGGGACCTTGAGTTTTGTCTTTCATAATCATACAGGTAACTTGAAAATGCCAGCACGCGTTTGAGGAAGGAAACATAATAAAGATTCTAGCCTGGCACATTAGACACTTGTCTTCATTTCTTCCTCGATGATACGCTGAGTCATCAGGGGTAAATCACTAACTAACGACCAGCTATTAAGCTTGGTTTGTCTTAGTCCCATTGCTGCCAGTGAGTCAGCCACTGCGTTTCCTTCTCTATAGGTATGATTTATAGATATTTGTTGGAAGCTCTCCAGAAGCTCCCGGATCTCTGAAATAATGGGACTAGTCCGCCACCCAGCACTCTTACCACTCTTCACTGCCTCTATTATTACTTTGGAATCACCTTCAATTTCCAACTGATTAACGTTAACTGTTTTGCAAATTTTTTCCCCCAAAGTAGAGCAGACCCTTCTGCCTGTGTGATAGTACAGTTATTGGCAGGTCCAGCATAAGCCAGGAGGCAATTGCCAAGGTGGTCTCTCATCACTCCCCCCCACCTTGTCCAAGGTTGTTAACTGCCCCATCAAAGTTTAATTTTATCCTACCACGAGGAGGGGCAGCCCAAGTGGTGGCTCTCCTGATATTCCTTTTAGTGTTGTCAAACTTGGAGAACCCACTTAGGAGGTTCCAGCGATCCTCTATCAAAGTTTCCCAGACAGCAGGAGGGCTAGAAGGGAGCTTCCATTTCGCCATTCTGACATTTTCACTGAGGAGCTTAGTTCTGATATGGAGGCAGGCATCTGAATGGGTTCCTATCTCCCTGAATATCCTGTTGTTCCTTTCCTTCCAGATGGCCAGCATATGTGCGGGGGAAGCATCCGCCAGAGGAGTTGGAGAAGGGGGTGGTTTGAAGGAGATCTCCAATTAGCGAATTGTTGAATCTCGTAACCAAGGACCCACGAGATACCCAGCCTGTCATAAATTCCCCTCCAAATGCTAGTAGCATAGTCACAGTGGATGAAGAGGTGATTAATAGTCTCTTCCGCCCTCTCACAAAGGATGCATCTATTAGCCATTGAGAATCCTCTTTTAGTGATATTATCCTAGTTTAGGATCTTACCATGCATAAGGGTCCACCAGAAGAATTTTATTTTAGGCATGAGTTGGGGGATCCACACCTTCTTCCAATCACCTTTGTTGCTCTCTTCCTTAAGGAGTAGGTTATAGGAAAATCTAATAGTGAAGGACCCAGACTGGGTGGGGGTCCAAATGATAGAGTCTTCATTCTCAAAAATTCTGAAACAATTCAGGATGTCCATTAGCTCCCTAGCTGAGTGCTACAGATCTGGTCTGTCCCTTAATTGGTTAGGTATATCTATCCAAATGCTTCCGTTGGTATAGTTGGAAGCTCTAAGACCCCGGGCCGGTCGAAGGAGATCCATAATTGGTTTGAATTTAATACCTAGCTGAGGTTGGTTCATGGTCCAATGGTCATTCCAGAATCTAATAGATCCCCCATTTCCAATTTTCCACATAGCTCCTTTGGTAAGGAGGGCCTTACACTTGCATATATTTATCCAGAGTTTGGAACCACTAGGGAGGTCGCAGTTATGAAACCTAGTTCTGTAGGGGTGGCCTTGCAGATATTTGGATTCCATATTTCTGCACCACTCTGCTTTTCCTTCAATGAGCTTCTAGGCCACCTTAGTAATAAGGGCCTTGTTCATCAGACTGATTTTCCTAAGGCCAAGACCACCCAGCCTTTTCGGGAGGCAGACAGTGTCCCAATTGACAAGTGAAATCCTCTTTTTTTCCTCAGTCCCTGCCCACAAAAAGGTTCTCTGAATTTTTTCCAGTTTTTCGGCCATATTGCTTCTGATTTTGAATAGGGATAGAAAGTATACCAGGATCCCCTAGAGGGTAGAAGCAACCAGTTGTAGTTTGCCAGCATTGCTAAGAATCTTTCCTTTCCACCCAGCAAGTTTCCTCTAGGTTCTTTCTAGGATGGAATTCCAGAATTCGAGGGAGACATCTTTGACAGTGAGGGGGAGGCCTAGGTAAGTCGAAGGGAGCAAGGCTGCCAAGCATCCCAAGATTTTTAGCACCTTATTTTGCACATCCACTAGAGTATTAAAGAAGAATAGTCTTCTTTTTTGATAGTTAATACATTGGCCTGAAGCCCAAGCATAACAATCCAAAGTTTGTTTCCATTGCCTAGCCTCGATAATAGACGAGTACCCGAAGAGGAAAGTGTCATCTAAAAACTGTTCCAACACCACCCGAGGGTGAGTAGAAGCAGGTTTGAAGCCCTGTAACTTTCCTGTAGTAGTTAACATACACATAGTCCTGCTTAGCACATCAGCTACCATGATAAATAGGTAGGGAGAGAGAGGGTCTCCCTGTCTGAGACCTTTCTCAGGGGTAAAGTGTCTACCCGGGGAACCATTAGTTAAGATAGAAAAACTAACAGTTTGAGTACATTCTTTTATAATTTGGATAACATTTTCATTGAATCCCATTTTATCCAGGATTTTGAGGAGAAAGGACCAATTAACTTTGTCATAAGCTTTGGAAATATCCAGTTTAAAGGCCATACATGGGGCTCTGCATTTGTCCATCGAATGGATAATCTCATGAGTGGTAATGGCCACATCCAGAATCTGTCTACTAGGAACAAAATCCTTCTGGGTGTTGCTGATAATTTTATCAAGGAGAGGCTTGATTCTGCCAATCAGGATCTTGGTGAGGATCTTGTAGAAGGTATTACAGAGGCTAATGGGTCTGAAATCCATCATAGCCGTAGGGTTGTCAATCTTAGGGAAAAGCACAATGTAGGTTTGATTATGCTATCAAAGCAGATGACCCGTCCTAAAGAAGTCTCTTGCAGCTCTAGTAACATCACTTCCCACAATCTCCCAGTATTCTTGAAAAAAAGCAGGGGGAAATCCATCCGGTCTGGGGGCTTTGTAAGCTCCCATATCAAAAACCGCCTTCTTAACTTCCTCATCAGTAACCCTCTTCGTGAGCATGTCATTATCCCCAAGGGTAATAGCACATTGTATGTGACCTAGAAGTAGGTTTTGGATGTTATCAGGGCAGGCAGGACCCCTTTCCGAATATAGGTCCATAAAGTAATTAACCGCAACCTGGTTAATTTTCTCCTTTTCCTTAACAACATCCCCCCCCCCATCCAGGAGAGAGGAGATGGTATTTCTCTTTTTATGAATGCAAGCAGACCTGTGGAAAAAAGATGTGTTCCTGTCTCCCTCCGTAAGCCACTGAATTCTGGATCTCTGCTTCCAGTAAATTTCCTCCCTTTTCAAAGTTTCCTGCCACTTAAGTCTAGTCCTCTCCTCCTCATCTTGTATCTGAGGTGAGAAGCAACCAGATGCCAGCTGAGCTTGGAGGGAAACCAAGTTAACCAAGAGATCATTTTTCTCCTTGCGCAAATCGCCAAAGTTATGTTTACTCCATCCTTTGACTTCCCTCCTGATAATTTCCAGTTTCTGAGCTATCCTAAACATAGCAGTGCCTCTGATTTTTGTCTTCCACCAAAAATTAACCTGATCCCTGATGGAGGGGTGAGAACACCACATTATTTCAAATCTGAAGGGCGACGGGTTTGCTTTAGGAGAGTCTGACCAGCAAAGAAAAAGGGGATTGTGGTCAGAGGTAGTCCTAGGGAGAGCCGACAAGGTGGAGTTCAGGCAGAGATTCCAGGAAGGATTGGCAAGGACCCTATCGAGTCTAACCTGGATAAGATGGGAACCTTTTCTATTGTTGGACTAGGTGAAAGGGTCACCCTTCAGAGTAAGGTCAAGAAGGCCAGTGGAAGAAATAAAATCTACCAGATCCCCCATACTGTCAGAGAAATCTATGAGACCGCCACACTTTTCTGAGGGGTAGAGGGGGGTGTTAAAATCACCAGCCAAGAG
Organism: Thuja plicata; assembly: GCA_018584345.1. Lineage (NCBI taxonomy): Eukaryota > Viridiplantae > Streptophyta > Pinopsida > Cupressales > Cupressaceae > Thuja > Thuja plicata. Next base: position 3,148,360 of record MU223575.1, on the reverse strand, counting down.
ACAGTTCGCAAAGCCAACTAAAGAAATATGGAGGCACAACTCATTCCACAGAGTGGCATGTGCGTGTCTGGTGTTTGGAGCATAGATAATAAACGTGGTCCATTCAACTCCAGACTTCCTAAAGGAAACATCAAGGAAGTTAGGGGAAGAGTTAACCAACTTCCCAGTTAATCTAGATGGGTTCCAGAGAGTGGCTATACCACCAGACACACCCGCAACTTCAAAATAATAGAAAGCAGCCCCTGGCCAAAGAAGTCGCACAAGAGTAGTAAAGTTCCTAGCAGACATTTTGACTTCCTGTAGAAGAAGAATCTCCAGTTTGAGATCAAAAATATAGTGTTTAACAGCCGTTTGTTTGAGGGAGCTATTCAAACCCCTCACATTCCAAGAGAGTCATGTTGATAATTCTAGTGATTTGAGTTAAAGTGGGTAGTCTTGTGGTGATTCATGATGTTTGTGTATCATCCTAAAATGGAAGAAATTATATGTTAATAAAATTTAGCCCTCCTTAGGGTATTTTTTTGACCACTATCATACTATCCCCTTATTTCTGCATCTTCTCCTTCTTTTGTACCTGTTTAGGACAATGATTGGGCATCTTCGGGCACCTTCTATCCCATCTGGCACATTTTCTAGGGTTTCTAGCCCCATGGGTCAAGGTTGACCTTGACCTTGACCTAGGTCAGGGTTGACCTTGAACTTGACCTGGGTCCCCCTTTCAAATCTGGAAGCTTGTCAGCTGCCGAAGGTCATCAAAAATTCATTTTCCCGCTTTCGGGTCGGCTGTTTTGGGTTCCATAGCGGCAAATCTTAAATTATATTTAATATAGGTCCTATTTTAGGGGCATGAGTCTTATTGGAATTTAATTCTCCTATGTTGACCTCTCTAGAAGATTGTTCCCTAGTTTCATATAAAAGGAAGCTTTCTCCTCTCATTTTCTCTAAGGATTATAAACCATCACCCAAGCAAAAAGAGGTGATCAAGAAAAAAGTTCAAACATCCATTGTTTTACATGTTTCCAAGCTTTCAAGGTGTTCAAGTCTTCCTCTTAATCATTCAATCTCTCCATTGAAGATCAAGGATTCAAGCTCTCAATCCTTTGAAGGTATTTGGTTCAAGCATTCAAGATTCATCATTCAAACCCTAGATCTAGCCATCATGGTGGTGTGATCTTCCTTCAAGATCCTTTGTGCATCCTCAAGACTTATTAATTCTCTTCAAGGTGGATTCCAAACATAAAATCATGGAGGTTTATACTTTCTATTGAGTCCAATCTTTCATATTTACATACTTGCTTACATTTGCATTACATTGGCATACCTATTCAATATCATAGCTTCATTGTTAGATTCAATTCTACTACTTTCTAGCATTCTTATTTCAATTATTGATTTCAAGGTTAATTCCTAAATCAGGGTTTGACTAAGGCAAACCCTTCCCCCCAAAAAGACAAATCTATTTTTCTTGTAGGTATATGTGCAGGACTATGGAATTAAACTTAGATATGCATACCCTTTTCAGTAAACTATCAGGATCCGTGAATAGATTTTCTGTCAGACCTGTGTAGGTCAGGGTCAAGATTACTGGGTCAAGGGTGACATTTGTGGTTCAAGTTTGACCTTTTTCTCAAGACGGTGTTGGATTGGAAAAATATTTTTGGGTTTTGTTCGTCTCTGCATTTCTATTCTTGATCATACTTCAGATTTTCCATAAATAGAGTACAGACCTCAGAAAACAATATTATTTGATCTACAATATTTCAAGGTTAGTGTATTTCTCCTATCCATTTCAATTAAAATCCTTAATCATTCTAAATCTCTCACACATTTACATTCATTCACACACATTTTTAAGAGGGAAACCTAGGATCTCCTTATTTATTCTTATTTCCAATAGATTGATTCATTTATGCATTGATCAATTTAGATCCTTCCTTTATGCATTTGAGAATAAAAGGGAATGTCATATTTATCCCTCCACTATAACCATTAAATGTAAGGTGATAAGTGATTTGAGTATCGAAACACTCTTATTCTATTAACATCATTTTTCTTACCTTACATTTTGGCGAACCCGCGATAGACAAATATTTCTTTTTGGTGTTAGATTTTAATTTCATATTAGATCATGCATGCATATAGAAGTAGGTTTTCTTTTATTCTCTTTCATTTATATTTCAAAATTCATAAAAATCAAAAAATTTCTTTAAAAATACAAAAACATTTACATTTTTCATTGTGTTCAACATGTATGATTTTTGTTTTGAATACTTTGATGAGACTTTTGTTGCTAAAGAGAATATATCCCCTAATGAGGTACATGGAAGTGAGAATGAAATTTTCTCAAATAAGATCTCCATCGATCCTATTTCTATTTCATCCTCCTCTACAATCTCCTCAATTGACCTTTACCATAAAAGTTAGTTAAGGATAAATGTTACTTCTTCTCCTAATATATGTCTTTTCTATGAGCCTACTTTAGAATATAATTCTTCCCCCTTTAGGGATCAAGATTTAGGTGCTCCTACAATGTGCTTTATTGATAGGCTGGATAATCCTCCTATTTGGGATGAACCTTTGGATTGGGATGTTGATTAATCTCTTCCTCATGAAACCTTTATAGGTGATTCTACTTTTTGGGATGAACCCTTGGATAAAGTCATTGATTTATCTCCTCCTGGTGAAGATGATTTGATACAAGAGGGTGATTTATTAATGGATGAATTATTCATACATGGTGATGACTCTTTTTCAAAAACACAATCTCCTTATGTAGACATTTTAGAGAAAGAAGAAAACATTATAGATTCTTTACCTCCACTTGGGATTTCTTCTAGTAATGAGACATTAGCAGGGAATGATACGAATTCCCTTAATGTTCTCCCTCTTAGTGATGATCCTATGGAGAATCAAGATCCTACCTCATCCTCTCCTAGAATGTATTCTATTTCTCCTTCTTGTGAATCTATCAAACATACTAATGATGACTTAGTGACTACTGGAGTTTAATTAATATCGTGTTATGGTCATAGTTATCATTTACTAGTTAAACAAGGATTCCATACTCAAGGATGTGCTAAGAATAAACAGGGAATTCAAATGCCCTTACAGAATGGGGGGTATGAGAATTCTTATGAATTGGGGTTTAATCCTCAACACCTCATCTATGTTACCAACATATCAAATAACATTTCAAAACATGATGACCCTATGAAGGAATTTGACCAAGAAGTTCTTTTTCCTAAACTCCTTCATGCTAAGATGATTATTAAACCTAAACGCAAAAAGAAATGTAGTCTATACTTGATGATTCTTCCTTTTTGTTTCTATCATACATTTCATGATCATTCTAGTGAATATCAAGCTTTACATTATGAGATTATGTAGCTCATTGATAGTAAAGTTATTTATTTATTATGTGGAAATGAGTTATATTTCAATCCTATTTTCTCTAAATAACATTTATGTTCCTATTATGGAACTCCATATTATGTAAAAAATGTTAGCCTAATCTTTGGGGGCTCGTTGTCTTGCATAATGTTGTGAGTGATATAATAGGTCCCCTTTCATCCTTTTTCCCACACTTGGGGGACAAGGATGCCATCCTCTTGTTTTCTGTCTTCTCGGGATCTAGTTTTCCCTTGGTTAAGCAGTATCTATCTATTATGTGATATCCAACATTCATGAAAATTTTGGTTTGCATTAAGGATATATGTCCTTGATTATAACCTATTTCCTTGTTTGACATTGGGTATCCATGGTTGATAAATATCTCACCTTGGAAACTAAATAATGTGTTATCCCTCACAAGGGTTACTTTCTCACTTCTTGCATGATATCTCTTTTCTACAACAATATCTCTTGATATAATTTGATATATACCTTTCTTTCACCCCTAGGGGGCAAGGTATTTTCCTTCTTCCTCTATCTAAGGATGTACTTTCCTTAGCCTAGTGACATTTGTTTATCATATAATATTATTTCCTTATAAAGATTTATGTTTTGACTATGGATACCCTCTTATACATGAGGTGATTGTCCTAGGTCATCACCTCTTCTTTATTTTTCAAACTATGCTCTTGATAAACTCTTGCCCTTGCTTTGGTTAAGATTTTGACTGCTTCATTCTGAGATTCATCTTCCTCTTCATCGTAGGGGGCTTGATGATTGAATCTTTGGTCCCTCTTTTCTTTAGAAGATAAAATTTTATCCTAAGCACTCCTCTATGGTAAGGGTCTTGATGATAAGATCTCTTCCTTTTGAGGATCCTTTTTCCATAAGTGACATATCCATTTCATGATTATCTATGCTCTTGGATGTAAGGGTCAAGACTCTTCCCTAAGAATATGGTATACACTATTGTTAAATTGGATATCTCCTTACCTTGTGAAGTAGGTATCCTCTTTCTCTTCCTTATCCTACCTAGTAAGTATTCATGATAAGGAGGGGGGAATATATAGGGTCTCCCTTGTACTATATTTTACATCAATTTACATTTTGTAGCATGCTAAATCCTTGGAAGGTAATGCACATAAGTTGCTAAATCTTGAAGAGAAATGCATTTTTACTTTTATTTTCGCTAAATCCTCAGAAGGTAACGCACATAAGTTGCTAAATATTGAAGAGATATGCACCCTTTTAAATTTTTCAATATGCTAAATCCTTTGAAGGTAACGCACAAAAGTTGCTAAATCCCAAAAATACACGCATTTTATATTCATAGTGATACAAGAATGTGGATCTATGGATATTTTCAAAAGCCATCAGAAGACGCATTACAATTACAAGCACAGTTTATGGGTGAACCTGTTGGGCTCTCCCTCCTTGGTGATTCATAGTAAGGTGGGCATCTTACTAGGTGAGGTAATGACTATCTCTTTTCTCTCTTTTTTGATTTCATGCTAGTAGGATTAGATCATGAAGCTATGTTATCTATAGTGTTGTTCTTGTCTTGCTTATGTAGTCATGTGTATTTCCTATGATTGATTGGTCTTTACTTCCATATCTTTATGCATGTATGTTGAGTTAGAATCCTTGGTCTAGGGGCTCATGTCATTGACTTAGTGATGTTCTACCTTGTTGCGATCCACTAGAGTCTTTCTTCTAACTTTACTGAAAGCATGTTTGATTTCGATACTTCCGCTAAATTGGGGGCTTAATGTATCATCTTAAAATGGAAGCACTTCCATGTTAAGAACATTTATCCCTCCTTAGGGGATGTTTTTGACCACTATCATAATATCCCCTGATTTTTGCATCATCTACTTCTTCTGTGCCTGTTTAGGACCCTGATTGGGCCTCTCCGGGAACCTTCTATCCCACCTAGCACATTTTCTAGGGGTTCTGACCCCCTAGCTCAAGGTTGACCTCAACCTTGACCTAGGTTAGGGTCAACCTTGACCTTGACTTGGGTCCCCCTTTCAAATCTGGAAGCTTGTCAGTTGTTGGAGGTCATCAAAAATTCATTTTCCTGCTTTTGGGTCGGCTATTTTGGGTTTTGAAGTGGCAAATCCTAAATTATATTTAATATAGGTACTCTTCTAGGGGCATGGGTCTAATTGGAATTTAATTCTCCTATGTCAGCCTCTCTAGTATATTTTTCCCTAGTTTCATCTAAAAGGAAGCTTTCTCCTCTCATTTTCTCTAAGCATTATGAACCATCAACCAAGTAAGAAGAGGTGATCAAGCAAAAAGCTCAAGCATCCATTGTTTTACATGTTTCCAAGATTTCAAGGTTTTCAAGTCTTCCTCTCAAGAATTCAATATCTCCATTGAAGATCAAGGATTCAAGCTCTCAAGCCTTTGAAGGGATTTGGTTCAAGCACTCAAGATTCATCATTCAAACGCTAGATCTAGCCATCATGGTGGTGTGATCTTCCTTCAAGATCCTTTGTGCATACTCAAGAATTATTCATTCTCTTCAAGGTGGATTCCAAGCATACAATCATGGAGGTTTATGGTTTCTATTGAGTCCAAGCTTTCATATTTACATACTTTCTTACATTTGTATTACATTGGCATACCTTTTCAATATCATAGCTTCATTGTTAGATTCAATTCTACTACCTGCTAGCATTCTTATTTTAATTATTTATTTCAAGGTTAATTCCTAAATCGGGATTTGAATAAGGAAAACCCCTCCCCCCCAACAAAAAAATCTCTTTTTCTTGCAGTTACAGGTGCGGGACTGTGGATTTAAACTCATATCTAGATACCCTTTTCAGTGAACTATCAAGATCCGCAAACATATTTTCTGTCGGACCTGTGCAGGTCAGGGTCAAGATTATTGGGTCAGGGGTGACATTTTTTGGTCAAGGTTGACCTTTTTCTCAAGACAGTGTCGGATCAAAAAAATATTTCTAGGTTTTGTTCGTCTCTACATTTCTGTTCCAGATCATACTTTAGATTTTCCAGAAACAGAGTATAGACCTCAGAAAACAACATTCTTTGGTCTACAATATTTCAAAGTTAGTATATTTCTCCTATCCATTTCAATTCAAATCCTTAATAATTATAAATATCTCACACATTTATGTTCATTCACACACATTTTTAAGAGGGAAACCTAGGATCTCCTTATTTATTCTTATTTCCAATAGATTGATTCATTTATGTATTGATCCTTTTTGGGTTGATCAATTTGGATCCTTCCTTTGTGCATTTGAGAATAGAAGGGAATGTCTTATTTATCCCTCCACTATAAATAGTAAATGTAAGGTGATAAGTGATTTGAGTATCAAAACACTCTTATTCTATTAACATCATTTTTCTTACCTTACAGTTTGTATATGTTTCTATATCATACTCCTATTGTGTTTCTAGTTTGCATTGAACAAGGTGATCGTGTTTGGTGATTTTGGGTTGGTGAGTTCATGTTCTTTATATTCTTGGAAAACTTGGTGGTGTAGCATTTGTGGATGTTTGAGGCATAATTCTTGGAGGTGTTTCATGTTTGAGGCAAGTTATTTTTGTCTGAGATATGTCTTAGTTGACAATATTTGGTTCGCATTAGATACTATATCATGTATGGGTATTTTTTTTAATTTAGGTGGTGAGAGTTGAGAAGACCTTATTTATTCTTTAAAGGTTGATAATTTGTATAAATTTTATTATATTCGAGTGTGGATTGCAAAGAAGAGTGTATAGGTATGCAAATACTGATTATATATTTTGAAGGTAGGGATCCGGAATAGAAAATAAAGTTGTACTTCAATGGAACTGATCGAAGCATGTTGAAGATGGTAATATGTATTTCATGTTCTATGGAATTTTTTTCTTATATTTGTAAGGCGATGATCCTTCCTAGGGTAGGAATCCTTTTATAGTTGAGAAGTGAGCTCTAGACAGTGTGTTTGAATGCATGTGTATTCTAATTATAATACACCTATTTTAGTGTATAAATTTTTTAATAGAGTATGTCATCTTGTGGGTTAATACCCACTGTGGTGTTTCCCTTGACCGGGTTTCAACAGTAAAAATCTTTAGATAATGTGTTCTTGATGTGTTGTAGATTTGTGCTTCATTGTTTATTTATCAGATCTCAAGTTAAGGTTAATTTTTTTGTTTTAATTAAGAAGTTTTGGACTCAACTAATTCACCCCCTCCCCCCTCTTTGTTGTGTACTACCATATATTTATCAATTGGTATCAGAGCTAGTTCCTCTTTGGTAAGCTTAATCACTTGAGGTGATCCGGGATGGAAGTTGTCAAGAAGGATAGTCTAAGATTTGATGGTACAAATTACACCCTTTGGGAGGGTCACATGGAATGTCATTTGAGATGACTTGGTGAAGAATGTAAGGGGATTAGCAAGATACAATATGTTCCTCCTTTAAATCCTTCTACTTCTACTCCTGATGAGAAGAAGAAAGTTGAATACAATATAAGATCTAAGGAAGAATTATTGAGTACCTTTACTGATATTAAGATGAAAATTATTATGGAATTGAAGACTACTCATGATATCTAGAAGAAATTAGAAACATTGTATAAAAATGAGAACATTAGTAATTACATTCAAAAGGTGAATGAGCTTGTGTACAGTATCATATGTGTTGATAGACAGTTCATCAAATTTTTTTTGCTAAAGAGCTCAGTTCCTTACCCCCTTCCCACAAAAACAAGGTTCCTTCTGTTGAGGAAATCATAACCGTGACAAATATGATATGATATATGTTGATTAGTAAGCTTTTAGCCTTTGAAATGAGTGAATCAAGAGATTCCTTTTAAAGTTGAATTTCCATTCAAAGATACTATTTCTAAGGATAACAAGAGATATGATCCACAAGAAATTTCTACACAAGTATTGAGATATGAAAATGAGATGGAAGAGATTGAAGAAGAATAGTGTAAGCTAGAAGAGCTTGAATCCCTTATTGCAAAGATATTGTCTAAATGTGCTAGTAAGTATGAAGGAAAATTGCCTCTTAAATATTTTTATTATAGGAAGATTGGTCATTTTGAATCAATATATCCGGATAGAATTCCTAAGCATAAACCTAGGAAAATTCAACCTAAATATGAGAAGAAATGCTACTATGCTACTGATAAAGGTGTGACATATGAAATCTGATGAAGGTGGTTCAAAATATGATGAATGGGTATTTATTACTATCAAAGAAGAATATGATCTTGAATCTACAAGTTCCATGAATGTGGAAATTGCATTGGCCGCACAAGTTAAGGAGAAAGATGAAGGGGTGATTGAATATGGATGTTCACATCATATGACTAGAGATAAGAGAATTGTTTTAAGCTTGGAAAGATATGATGGTGGTGTTGAAAGATTTAGTGATGACACTCCTTGTCTGATCTATGTGAGAGGATCCATTACTCATGATGGAAAGAATAGTATTGATGATAGCTTATATTTTAAAGGTATTAAGCCTAACTTGTTGAGTTTTGGAAAATTAGTTGACAAGGGCTATGATCTTCAATTCAATAATTACAATTGTAGAATATTTCAAAGTTCCAGAATTGAGATTGCATAAAGTATAAAAACTAAAGGTAATGTCTTTCATTTGAATATTGTTGATAGAAGATGTTTAATTTCTCAGATTGATGAAAGTTGGTTGTGGCACACAAGGTTGTTTCATTTGAATTTTGATAATATTGTCAAGATAATTGTTTTTCAGGATGTGAGAGATCTTCCTAAGTTTTTGAAATATGCTAATTCTACGTGAAAGGAATGTCAGATGGATAAGTAGAATAGATATAATTTCAAGAGAAAAAAATAATTTCTCTAAAGGATTGTTATATCTTTTGCGTACAGATTTATGTGGTCCATCCATAAATAGATGTTTTCAAGGTGACAATTTTTTCATTTTTTTATTAATAATTATTCAAGAAGGACATTGGTTAATTTCTTGAGGAAGAAATCAAAGGTTCTAGACAAATTCAATATTTTTAAGGCTATGGTCAAGACAGAGACAAGATTGAAGATGGAGTGTTTGAGATTTGATAGAGGCATTAATGAACTCACATCTGGTGAGTTTAATGAATTTTGTGAAAAATGTAGAATAAAGAGACAAATGTCTTTTCTGTAGAACCCACAGAAAAAGGTGTATCAGAGAGAAATAACATAACCATTCTATAGATTACAAGGACAATGATGATTTAAGGAAGTGTTTCGTGTATTTATTGGATAGAAGCTTTGAGTATTGTAGTTTACACATTGAACCAAATGCAAATAAATGGGAAAAATGGTAAGAAACCTTATGAATTAGGATATGAAAATGCTCATACCATGAGATATTTCAAATTTTTTTGAAGTAAATGCTATATCAAAAGATATGGAGACTTAGGAAAGTTTGATGCTAAAATTGATGAAGGTATCTTTCTTGGTTATTCAAATAAAGGAAAGGCACACAAATGCTACAATAAGAGATTCAGAAAGATAGGTGAGAGTGCAAATGTCAAGGTGGATGAGTGCAATCAGAGATTGTCTAGATCTTGCAGATATGATTTACAAACTCAAACCTCAAACTCAAAATCAAGTTCATATTGTTTTGGTAGATGAAGATGAAGAAGTAATAATTGAAGTTCAAACAAAAGAGTCTGGTATTCACGCAAATCCTAAAAATTCCAAGTATGTAAGGCTGAACCATTCAAAAAATATGATAACTGGTGATAGAAACAAAGGTGTTCAAACTAGATGAAAAGTTGTTGAAGATAGAGTTGAGTATCGTTTGATTTCAAAGATTGAACCTATAGATGTTAGTGAAGCATGTCAAGATGAATATTGCGTGAAAGAAATGAAAGAAGAGTTGAATTAGATTGATTAGAAAAAAATATGAGCTCTTGTTCCTAGACCTAAGGGTAAGAATGTAATTGGAACTAAGTGGGTTTTTTTGAAACAAATTGGCTAAAGATGGTGAAGTGATCAGAAATAAGGAAAGACTTGTTTGTAAAGGATATTCACATATTTAAGGTATTGACTTTGAGGAGAATTATTCTCATGTGGCTAGAATTGAAGGTGTGAGATTATTTCTTCCTTATGTTAATTAGAAATATTTCAAAGAATATAACATGGATGCCATGTTTGAATTTTTTAATGGTGAATTGAAAGAAGAAGTGTACATAGAATAACCAGATGGATTTAAATTGACTGGTCAGGGCGATATAGTTTTCTGGTTGAAGAAAGCTTTGCATGAATTGAAGAAAGCTTTGTATGGATTGAAAAAACTAGATCAACTCTACTAAATTGATAGACACATCAATAATAAACACTATATGAAAAAAGAGAAGAGAACCAACCCATTTGAGATGAGCACGATAAAGAACAAGCACAACCAAAGGAAAAAATCCCCATCCAAGAACATGAGAAAGCTTACCAGTCATGTCCATCCATCAAGAAACAAGCTTGAGAAGCCAAACTCCCAGTAAAGGAGCTCCCTAATCTACAAGCAAGAGCAATGTAAACCTAGAGTAGAAGGCATCCAGATGGAAAAGGCCTTATGAAATCAACAAGAAAAATAGAAACCGTAAAGAAGAGGCATTCAAGGTCTCAACTCATAGTAGAGAAGCCTCAAAAAGTACCACTCTTCATGTTGGCATATTGACTATATCCACGATGAGATCCCTCTCCACCAACAATAGATGCTTTATGTGTATTGACAAAATCTACATGGTATCATAGTGCACATCATCATTTTGAGTCTGTCAAGCCCTAAACCCTTCATCCATGTAAGTTCAGCTTATCGATATGGTACATAGTGGGTGTGAATCCAACATGTTACGTGCTTGTATTCGGCTCTATCATGTGGGGGGATGTTGGCATAGAGACTATATCCACGATGAGATCCATCTCCACCACTAGTATATGGTTTTTGTATAACTATAGAATCTACACCCCACAACCAATGAGAGGTGGGGAAATGACAACCAATTAAAGGGTCACAAAGATCGACATCCACCAAAACCAATAATATTTAAAGGGAGAAATAAAAATAGACCCACATTGAACCTAGGGAGCAAAAATCATATTGCAACAATAAAAATTCAAAAAAAAAATATTATTCATGTTGCCAACACCAAGAAGCACAACCTACATCTATAGAGCTTTATAAGAGTTGACGTGGGCATCATGAAAATCCCTAACTCTATCACCAAACTTGCTATCTCCATCATCCCCATAAAATCTCATGGTAAGACCTACAAGCGTTTGTGTCACCCTTGAATTCACATCGTCCCATCATCTGTAGTGAAAGATACCGAAGAAGCCCTTACTAAAGGAGAGAAAACAGGGGTCAAGGAACCTGCCAAGAGTATGGTCCAAAACCTATAGACAATAGTGAAAATACCCATGAAAAAAATAAAGGCATTAGCCAATGTGAGGACCACAGGGCCCTCCCAGGGATCTTGTTTCTACCAAGCATGATCTACACCCACACAAAGACACTAGAAACTCATATATTGATAGTAGAACCAAGAGTTTAGTCTTGGCTATGTTTGGAATATTGATCATTTGAGTAGAGGGACCAAATTTTTTTCTTATGGATTTTTTATATTTTCATTATATTTTTTAATAAGAAATAAAATATTTTATTAATTGAATAGATAAGCTCAAGAATAAATGTTATTTATTGTGCCATTGTTAATTAAGTAGAGAGGCTTCTTTAGTTATAACATGGATGTATGCGATTTGTGTAAACATTTTCAAGCATCTTCTTAAATTTTGGGTGTACTACAAATTGGGATAGCTGATTATATATAAAACCGTATTATAAAGGCCATTTTAAGTAAAGTGGGAATAAAGTTCTTTCGAGGGAATCAATAATAGAGTTAAAATGTCAATTTTTTCTACATATTTATGAAGCAACTTCCTATGCGACTCCACAAAGTCCTCCACCATGGAGAGATTAATAACACGTATACAAATTTCATTTGATTTTAATTTCAAATTTTTTATTGTAGTGTGCACTCTTCTTCAACATTAATGATATTGTTTTTTCTTAAGCTGTTTATTAAAAGTTGTCTTAGCTTTATCTTACTCGTTTAGTACTAAAAATCCACAATAGTTAATTAGAAAAGAGGACGTTTAGGCTAAAAGCAGCAACTTTATGTCACCCATAAATGGAACCCCATAACCTATTACAGTTATCTTGATTAATCACAACTTCAATTTGACGTATTCATTGTAGTTTCATTGGAGTTTCATATTAGTTACTGGTTATGAATTCCCTTGCCAAAAACCAGCGTTTCTATAAACCATCAGAAGCGTGAAAAATGCTTTCCACGTGATCCTAAGGCAGTAACTTTAAAGGTAAAATCGTTTATTGGATAACTGGAAATCCGCGATGGCTTCCTGTATTGGATCACTTTTAACCATTGATCCTCAGTGTATCCTGGTGAGTCACAATGGAAACCAAATCTCAACAACCAGCAGGTTTCCTTGTATTCTACATGCTTGTGCTCATAATTATAAGAAATGTGGGATGTGAGTGCAGAGAAGTGAGGTCAAGCTTTCTGGCCAATGCAAATCACCCCAGCTTTGTCAAGGCAACCTTTGCAAAGAGAAAGCCTTGGTGTGGTAATGACCCGCAAAGTTGTGCTCGTGCTCACATGCATGAACAAGGCAAGTGGGAATGCTGCGCCAAAAAGTACTGTGTTGATCTTGATTCCAATGAATACAACTGTGGAAGATGTGGATGTCCATGCGGTTTTGGCTTACACTGCTGTTAAGGGAAGTGCGTAGATTTATTGATTGACCCAAATCACTGTGGAAGTTGCTTCACCCAGTGCCATCATGAGAAATGTGTATTTGGCATCTGTGGGTACGGTCATGGCGATGGTTACACCACTCATAATAAAGCAATGTAGGAACACATTGCTTTCTGCACCCATAGCTTATTGTTCTGTAATAACTAGCGGGCTTGATAGAAAGGAGGTTAGTATAAGTATATAGTTAATATTGGGGAATAGTTTATAGAATACTGATTTAGTAATCATTTGATTCTATTCAATCCAGTGCCAAGATGTTTATTCCTTTCTGCAAATATGAAAAAAATGCACAAAGAAGTAAATAAAATATTATTCTTGAGAGCTATATGCAACGGATTGAAACTGTGTTGTGAGTTGCGAGTCCTGTATAGATATGTCATTGCGAGAAAAATGTGTTATATTAGATCAAAGTAATAAATAAAGTGATTGAATATAGGGTCCTCTATAACTATAATGTGTACAGAGACTGGAATTCTCTTATATATTCTTTGTGAATGCTTCGGATAGGCTACTAATATTTGCTTTAGTGTGGTTTACAGATGTAAAATAATTCTTTTGGGGTGTTGGATGTTCCATTAAAATGTGCGATTCTATCATGAGCAGATCTTAGTTAACTAGTGTCCTAAGAACATATATTGTTTATATCTTGAAAAATCTAGTTGGTAGTGAATCGAATAAGTGCTTCCCCTATATGTGGGCAGAATACAGTATACATTGAGAATTAGACCATATTTTATAATTAAGAATATGATTGATAATGGTTTATAATTAGACCATATATGCATGTTGTGTAGATTCATTTGTTCTAAGCCTTGAGTGATTTAAATCGCCAAGAGGATTGAAATGGGAAGTCGTAACTTTCTCCATCAAAAAGAGATATCAGAAGAGATTATAGAAATTTCCAAGTATGTGAAATGTAGGTAGATGAAAAAAAAGGGAAACGCATAAGTAATATTAAAAAATTATTAATTTAAGTGTGGCCACAGTCTGTAAACAATTCGCTTATCATTTTAAAAATTGATATGAATTATGTTCTATAATTAATTCTGTGGAGAGCGGTTATAGAGTTAAAGTAGAGGTGTGGAGAGCTGAAATAGACTTAAAGTAGGGGTGGAAGGAAGATTGTGTATATAGTTTTTTTTTAAATATATAAATATGATAAGAACATTTATATTGAAATTTATTTTTACTATTTTTATATGACATTATATGGACAAGTTATTTTATTTTTTATTACTAAAAAGTAAACTATTGATTTTCATAGTATACTTACTCACATTTTTATATATAATATGTATATAAATACAAGTAATATTACAAATAAAAAATATTGGTTGATTTATTATAATAAATCTATTTAGTAAAGTTGTATAGATTATCATATTATACATTTGTCTTTCTTCCTTTATATTATAGCTAGGAAGCTAATACTAATTTTCAATTCTTTAAGAGATTGGAAGAAAGTCAATTGATTTCCATTGGACCTTAGCAAGAACTAGCAAGTAGTTTAAATATATTACCCAAATCTCCTTTAAATCACCTTCCAAGATTAACCCTTCATTCACAATGGGAAAAGGCTTAGTTTTTGTATGATTCCTAAACTAAGCCTTTTCACAAATCTAAATTCTTAATTCCTATACTATTTGTATCTTTTGGTTGATAGTTTATCCCATGCTACAAGGGAATTTTCTCTTTCATATGAATATTTTTAAATCAAGAAAAGATTAGAGGGTACTTTGAAGTTATGATAGGATATCTCTTGGGAGATTTAGTACGTACATGAGATAAGTAGGAATAGTATTGAGAATTGATTTGATCATTACAATTTATGCAGCAAGAGATAATCATTTCTTTCTTTGAAGAAAGAATTTTTTGAAAAGTGAAGAGAGCATTTTATCTCAAAATTCATGTCTTTTGGATCCAAAGTATAAAAGAAATATCCAAATACTTTCATGGAAAAGAGTAAATAATTCTCTTAACAAAACTAAGAGTTACATTTTGTGAATTAAAAGATAAATTAACTTTAAAATGATGTCAAGAGAAGGCATACATTATCATATTTTTTGTAATAATAGTTCACCATATATTGTTTGTACATTTTTTCTTAAAATAATGCTTATAGTCATATGACAATTGTAGATGATTGATGCTTGGAAGATTCTTTGTGCAAGATGGAGTTTTTTTGCTTTATTGCAGCTTTAGTTTTTTCGTCTTATTTAAGCAGTTCTTTTATTGCAAAATAAAGCATGACCCATGTAAGGTTTGAGTTTTAGATAAATCTACTTTTTCAAATAAATCGTGTTTTTTTGTGTTTTTTAGGACTATGTCCCTTGTTTTTCCAGCCTATGTGTTGTGTTTTTTTCCAGAGGGCTTTCTTGTGTGTTGAGAAGTATTAACAAATTATAAATACAGAAGACCTCATAACAAAGGCATGATGTAATTGGAGCTAGAATATGAATAATCAAAATCAAAATCAGTATCAGAATCAGAATTCCTCACGAAGAAATAGAGGAAGAAGAAGCGGTTATGTAAGACCTCATAGCAGAGGAATGATGTAATTGGAAGTAGAATATGAATAAAAATTTCATTGTATATTCAAATCTATATTGTGAGAATTCTTTTTAATATCTCCCTTTACTCTAGATTTTACAACAATTACTATGCCATCAAAAAAAGGAACAATTTGACAATATAAAAAACACATCTTTACTTAAAAGTTTGATTTCATCCTTTTTTTTTTTTTCTGCATTAAAGCACAAAGTCACCAAACCACATCCCTAGTTTTACCACTGAACACCATTCTCCCACTCATGTTTCAATTTTTATAACATTTTTATTATTCAAAAAGGATTATGCATCGCAAAATTCAACTCCACTCTCCGATCCTTCCACTCATGTTTCAATTTTTATAGCATTCTTATTATTCAAAAAGGATCATGCATCACAAAATTCAACTCCACTCTCCGATCCTTCTTTTTTTCTATCTTCTCATAAACTTCTTATTGCATTTCCAATATTAGAAAATGATAACTTATGAGTTAAAGAGGCGCTTCACTATAAAATGAAGTCAAAAGGAACCGTATTTGTAGCGATACTTTCCCGTATAACTTTTGTCGATTCTTTAAGACAATGCTTACAATCATATGGCACTTACTATCCCATCAAAGAATCAAGCAACAATTTGACGATAAAAATAACATCTGTATTCAACCAAAATAATTACAATCACTTGGGACCACACGAGAAATGTGGTTACACCACCAAGACTCAAACACTTCGTAACTCCCCAAATGACTAAATTTGAATAGTTAATGGAACAAAGAAGCAACAAAAAAAAGCCAACACTATACAAATAAATATATCTTTATAGCACAGCTCTCAGACAACATTTTGAAAAGCTGCGGGGAAAAATTTAACGTGGCCCACGTTTAGCATGAGCATCGGGGACGGGAAGAACCACGTCACGAGTCACAGTATCGAGAATATCATCCCCAAGATCTTGGCCGAGTCCTTCGACAAGCCCGTCCACAAACATCCGAACAACAAGAGAAGCATAACGACCAGCCCTTGCAATCTTGCTCTTCTTAGGCGGCGCGCTGATCCCCTGCTCCTGAAGGCCATTTATGACACCTTTTGCACAGAGAGCGTGGAGATAGAATTCGCAGGGAACGCAGTAATATACCCACGTGGTGCCTTTTTTGTTGCAGGCATTGCATGTGTAAGGGGAGTTGTTGGGTAAGGGGGAAGCAGATAAGAGGTTGAGGGAATGCTGAGGATGTTCCTTCGCAATGAGCTCGGGAGGGAGTTGCAGGCAGCAGG
Source organism: Thuja plicata (assembly GCA_018584345.1). Classification (NCBI taxonomy): domain Eukaryota; kingdom Viridiplantae; phylum Streptophyta; class Pinopsida; order Cupressales; family Cupressaceae; genus Thuja; species Thuja plicata. Next base: position 3,131,321 of record MU223575.1, on the reverse strand, counting down.
GATGAATGCAGAAAGAGCACGTTGGGCAGCGGAAGGCGGAGCCATTGGTGGCTTTTCCACAAACCCCACATTTGGGCTTTTTCATTCCGGCTGCTTTGTTGTGGAAGACGAGCTGGTGCTGCGTATGGTATGGATGGATGGCCGTGGGTGGAGCCTTCGCACAGAACTCGTGCATTTGGAAATTGCACTTAATGCACCTGTTTCAAATACAGAGGACTGTTAAACCCTTAGGGTTTCGAGAAAACAAAGAACCCTCAAAAATAATAAAGCCAAACCTGTATCTGAGACCAGCTCCATATTCCTTACACCCGCTGCAAGTGTACAGCGATTGCGCAAAGACGAAATTGAGAGGATGCTGTGGATGACTGGAATGCTGAATCTCCTCCCCCACTTTAGGCACCGTTTGCAGAGTTGTCATCAATCTCAAAAAAAGCAAAAAACTAATTTGAACCCTTATAAAATCTATTAATCGTAGCTTAAGTCTTTCAATAAGCTCGATAATTTGTCCAGGACTGGTTGCTATTACTTATATGCCGCCTGTTATCATGAAAATATAAAATTTTAGGGTTGTAATTGCGAATGGTAATTATCTAAACCGCTTCGTGGAGAAATAGCAGCATTGGGTTGTTGAAGATTCTTCGTCACATCTCATATAAAAAGTGAAATGTTTCGTGCTCGACAATCATTTTCTCTGGCATCATAATATAAGATATTTATATTTTCAATGGAGTACTTTACTTTATCTCTCGATTATTAAATATGACAAGCTATGAGTCTTTTCCAATGCGGGAACATGGACAGGAATTTGACAGCTGTTTTACTGGACGAATCAAATGGCGTTTCTCCTTCATTGATCGCTAATGATATTATTCGATGCAGTTTCACAAGTCCACAAGCCAATATTTCTCTGATCTCAAGTCCGTCAAATCAATAGGATGTCGTATGTTTTCTGGCTATTACTTGATGTATCAAAGATTACATGCACACAAACAAAAAGTTTCGTATTTGAGAAATCATAAATGGTATAGATTTCATATCTATTTAGTTCTATAAAGATATATATGTAGGTATAGGAAAAGATTGTAGATAATACATTTCTTGTACGTTTAAACCATTATGTGGAATTACAGCTAAAACCACGACGCATTATTAATAACTTTATGGCAAGGTTAATTGAACATGTGTTAGCGTGACCAAATTCAAATTGTCATATATGCTGGCAATTCTTTAAGTTGGATTCTTTGAAAAAAATGGAATAAACTTAAGAACATATGGGTAACAGTCAGCTGTTTAGGTTCAATACGTAGAATGCATCCGTGGAGATTTCAAACAAGTATGGAATAGCATCTCATATGTGGTCCCTTTGCTGAAAAGTATGGTAGCTTTGCAATCTGAAGAAGAGTGTATTATACACGAAAGGACATTTTTCTCTCCAACTATCAAATATTGTTAAGGGTTGCTTTTGTATATATATCTAATTTTGTGTTTTTTTGTTTTTTTGTTTTACAAATGAGCTATGCGTTTTAATTTGATAGACAACCAAGAATGGATAACCGGCACAAACAATTTGCCCAGGTGCCACGGACAGCAAATGTATGTTTGCATGTATAGTATCGTCAAACCGGTTAGCGAATACTCTGGATTGGAGAGAGATTCGGAGATTATATTCTGGCTTTAAATTATTATAAGCTAAAGGTGAAAAAGTCTAAAGTTGGTTAAAATGACTGGGAAAGGCAAGCTTTACAAGTATTAAGATATTCTAATAGTGTCTACAGATGGGTAAAATGTCTGGGAAAGGCAAGCTTTATAAGTATTAAGATATTCTAATAGTGTCTAAAGATGGGTAAAACGTAAAGTAAAAGGCAACATTTATAAAAATATAAAATAAAATTAGTTTTTAATTTATATTTGAATTTGAATAAATATCTAAAATATATCTATCTACAATATAATTTAATCATAAACAATTATATTTATAGGCTATTATATTTTTCAATATAATATAATTTTATTTATTTTTACTTTGTAGAATGCTTTATTTGAAGAATTATATTTATGTTAAGAAATATTTACTTTTATTATATATTTAAAATTTGTTGTAAAATTATTTTAATCATTTAAAGAATTAATTTATATTCATTGTTTTATTTTTGCGTAAAAAATATTTTATTTTTATTTATCAAGGGTCATTTTGTTTCTTTACTTAAAAGTTATTTTATACTTTTATTTATTCTTGAATAAGTAATAGTGTTCTTACAGTTTTAGTATTATCAACCATGTTACTCTTTGAATAATTGTTGACAAGTCTTATATAAATTTTGGTTTGTTATAAACATAATACATTAATTAATAGATAATTTATATTTAAGGGTTCAAATCTATAGAGTTATTTTTAATGTAAAAGGGATCTCAACATTTGCAAACTTCAACTAAGTGCATAATGAGATTTCTTATAACAAATATGTTAAGGGATAATTCTACAAATATAACTATTCACTTCATTTCTAATGTATATAATTTTTTTTTATGACAAGCACTTTTTATAATCATCTTTGGGGAATGTACAAATTTGAGGGTCAAGGTCTCCTTTGTGAATCCCTTAATAAATCATCTTCACATATTATAATGTAAAATTGAATATGTTGTCCTCCTACCAAGTACAAGTAAAAAAAAGATTCATTAATATAAATTAGGTTTCAAAAACACATTATGAATAGGAAGTTGAGCCTCTTTAAACCCTTAAATAATTCTTGAAACATGTATTATTATTTTTTTCAAATTACATAACTTTCCCTTGTATTATATTTTTTTATCTACTTATATTTTTGAGTGGTTTCCTCGAGAGTGGTGACTTTTAAGTCTCTCTACATGATGGTGACCAATCTCATCAAAACCATCTTTCTTATAGCAAGTTTTCTTTATGATTCATAACTTTAGTCTATATTATACATTAGAGTCTTTGTATGCTTCCATATCAATGGTTTTAAGTGTGGTTATAAAATTCCATTCATACAAGTCATATATTAATCATTTATTTGGTAGTGCATTATCTAGTTTAAAGTAAAATATTAAATAGTAGTCATCCAATACAATGTAAAGTTATTAAAAATAATGAATTACCATTTCAAACATTTTCTTAATCACTAATTTGCAAGTGATAATCTCGTGATCCCTAATGTGTGTGTTAAAGTAAACATGAAATTACTATTTTTAACTATGTCATATTTGATTCATTGATTACCTATTTTTCCAATCTTAAATTATGATATGAACTATGATCAAATTAACCCATTTATATTTGGTGGTTTTCCTAAACATATAATCAAATAAATCCAATACTTTGTCTCCTAATTATGAAATTGGATACAAGGCTTTTCGTCATTCTTTCATAACACTCCTTGACATTATCAAGTGGTGATTCCTAGTAGCTCTACTATGTGTAATGTGTGCTCCGCTATTTGTGTCCTTTGTAATATACACTATTTTATTTCTATTCCAAAATCTTAAATTAATAATTTGGTTATCTCTTCCCTATCTACAATAATCACCTATTGATAAATTCACCTAAATATATTTCTATTAATCTACTAATTACATTACTACATTTAAACCTTAGAGTTTCAAACAATTTATATAGTAGTTTCTCTCCACCTTAATTAAATAATAAATGTTTGAATGATAATGACTTATCCTAAAGTTACAAACTTCAAAAATTGGATAAGAAAAATATCAATTGCAAGAGAAGGTTGCAACATGAGATCAAATGAAAAAAGACACTAAAATGACATGAAGATGCTTCAATTGATATCTACTTGATATGGCACAATATAAAAATGTGCATTTCTTATAACCAAGGTCATGAGGTAGGATTACAAAAACCCTTCATACAAACACTAAATGTATGAGACAATATAATTAAACCCAACATAAAATATTAATTAATTTACTAATATTTATCCTCTAAAATACCACCTAGTTTCACTAACTTGATCCTATGTCAATATCAAATGGTAAGTTACAATAGTAACTCATGAAAACTAAATTATGCATGAACTAATAATTTTTTTTATTAAGGATCAAATAGGTTTTGAAGGAACTTGAAACCCTTTTGACAACAAGATGCCTACAAAAAATAGTTAGGAAACTAATAACAAACCATCAATAAAACCTAGGAAAAACCTAGATGGTAGAAAATATAAAGGGAACCAAAATAAAAAGAAAAAACCTAATTTAGATTCTTTAAGTCCTCAAAAACTTAATATTCCAAGTAGGAAGTATTAAAATCCAACTTCTTTAGGCCTTGTAAATCTTGAGAAAAGTGACCAACTGTCCATTTCAAGGTTCCACAAGCTCTTGTGTATGGACCTTTGTTGTCCTTAATAAACACCTATTTTCTCTTTTCAACTACATCAATGTCAACAACATGAAATTTATTCTGATAAATATTCTCATACTTGTCCATCGTGTTCTTGATATTCTCCATAGTGTTCTTTATCACATTTTTGCTGAAAAAAAACAAAAGTGATAAGACTACCATTAATATTTTCATCTTCATTTCCATCCCCACAATTCTTCCTTCATGGTCACCTTTTATAATCTCAGCATGCTTAAATTTTTTTTGGAGTTAGGCAACTAGATTTATACCCACATTTTAACCCCAAGATGCATCTTGATACTACATATCATGGACATTACATTGAATGAACCATTACTTGATATTTATCAAATTAATTACCTTAAAAATCCATGCATTCATCTTAAAAGAGTTCACAATTGCATTCTTATCAAAGCCCAAAAAATCAAGTGGTAATTCATGGTTGAAATTTACAAGGGAAGATTCTTTAGATAATTCTTTGGGAAAGGGTAGTCTTTGATACCATTCTATGTCTTGCAGTGATTCACTAGACTTAGTCAAATGAGAACAGTCCTCAAGACCATCCTGAGAGGAAACCAAAATAGGGGTAGATTTATTTTTTTGTTCTTCTTCTTACTAACTGTAGGGATTTTATCCTCCATATTTAAATAAAATAGCTTTGAATCCACATTCATACTCCAATCTTACCCTTTAGAGCATTCACTTTCAAAATCATCATTCGTAGTCTCCTCATCATCTTCTGATGAAATAGGGGAGTGCCTAATATTTTAATTTTAGGGAAAAGCAAGGGATTTACAATGCTAAAAAATAAGAAAAATCAAATCTTCCTACAGGATAGGGTTCCTATGATTCTTCTTATGAGCTTTTATATTAGAGAAGCATTGAGATAAAATTGGAAGGAAATTTAAACCTTAGGATAGAACTAATTGAGAAACATAAAAGGATTCCCATTAGCCATGGAGAATCACTTGTTCAAGGATAATTTCTACATTAACACTTTTAAAACTTCCACATATATCTTCTCAATAGACTTTGTGGTAGAACCACTTTTTATCTTTTTTACTAGTATATTTCTGGTCATTTTTCTTTAGAAAGTTGTTCACTACCAAGTCAAAGTTCTTTTTTATTCTAACAAGCTTGTTTCCATCCATTTGGATCTTTATCACCAGATTAACTATATCCTTGATGAGATCGCACTTGTTCTCCAACATAGTAACCTTCCCCTTTTTCCAATTTTTAGAAAATGTTTTAGTTGTCTTTAGACCAAAGCCATGAAGTCATTCTAGGTAAGGAATAACTACATCTCTTCTAAGCATAATCCAAATGATAGTATTTCTTGTAACCTCAACACAATTTATGGGTTACACTTGATTCCTATTTCCACCCATTTTATTTCCTTTTACACAATACTCTAGCTTCTCCACCACAACTATGACTCTCACTGAACAAAATAAGAAAAACTAAAGAGGGGAAAAATACCGAGACAACATGTTACCTTATGAAACAAAAATTCTTGCTATATTTTCTAGCAATCATGATACATTAAATTTTGTGTTTCATGTGTGTATCCTTTTGAAGGATATCATGTTAATAATATTTATATTTTTTTTCAAATCATTGATTTGTCACTTTTGATCTCCACATTAGTGAAAAAAACATCTATAAACATGGGATATCTGGCATTGCTAAAATGAATTGATATTTGTCCAATGAGTTCTTTATCCAATTTAAAATAGAAAAAGAGGAATTTTGGGATACCTTAAGACATTTTATAATTTTTTTATAGTCCATTTTTAGTAAAAAATGTGCGCAGTTCATTTGTCTAGCCAAATATAAATTATGGTAGGTAGGAATAACTTCAGTAAGGTGATCAATCTAACTTAGCGAGAGGAGAGCAGCCAGTGAAAGAAACCCACCATACTCATTTCTAAGCACTCAATGCTAATTAATGTTAGTAAAACATATAAATAACTATATTAGTTATGCATTGCCCCCAACTAGTCAAATCAATAGCTATACCACTTTGAACTGCAATATATTTTATTAAATACTCTTTTGAGTATTATCAATAACTAGTCAAGCATTCACAAATAGTTTTCCTTCAAATTTTATTTAAGAACAATGTAAAATCCCATTTTTGTGTGCTAATGGTGAAAACATATAGCATCATTTTGATTCATGATCTACTTTGAGGAGAAAAATTGTAGTCTGTCTAGATTATATCATCATTACGTCTATATAATGAGGAGAACAAATATAGTCTGATTGAGTTATATCTTCACTATATTTATATAATATAGTTTGGTATATGATACATTCAACGATTCAACTATCATTGTGTAGCTCACAATTTTTAGAAATAACAATTCAGTCATCGCAACATAAATTATTCATACTAAATACATTTTTCATCATGGTTGTGTTGCAAATAATGACTATATATGACATGAATAGCTATTATTTGTGTATGCAGCTAATACACTTGTCACCCCTATTTCGACATTCTCTTATAATAAATCTACCATATTAACATTCTACCATTCCCATGCCATCACAATAAATATACTATGTGTTGGATATTATGTAAAAAATTGTATATTTAAACTACCATAATCAACTTCTATGTTAAGCAAGGGAAGGCGATTCTAGAAATGGAGGAAGTTGATGAAAAGTTAGAAAGGTGTAAATAAGAATAAACAATATTTTCCAGTAGAGGAGTTTCCATATTTTGTGAATATTAGAAAATGGATGAGTGGATGTTGTTTCTTATAGAGAGAAGTACAAATATTGCATTGAAAAAGGGAGGCACTAAAATTTTCTAGGTGATTTCTTTTCTTCTATAATTTTAGAAATTCTCTTCTCTGCGTAAAATAATTTTGCACTATATTATTATGAAAGTAAAGGTTGTATCTCCTATTTTTTGATATTTTGATGGAGTCATCTATTGTATGATGGAAGATGCAGATTTGGATGGGGATGTGGTCATTCCATAGTCAATTTTTTTTTTTTTTTTGAGAATTTTACCTTCAGTGTTAATCTTGATGCATTTTTTGATAATCTTGTCAATCTTTTTCATTCTTATGTGTAAAGGAAATTACAAAAAGATTTAAAGAGGCAAGCAATGGAACTAATAAGAAACTATGAAAAGCTAAGAATTTATCTCTTCTGAGTGAATATCAAGATCTAGATAGTATACTATGATGAACTTGCTAAATAAAAGAAATATCCAATTTTTAAGAAGTGGTTATTTTAGAAGGAGGAATATCAATGCTATGCTCAATAACTACAATATTTAAATGACCAAAATTTCCCTTACTAATACAATTTACCCTTGCTAGAAGGCCCATATTAATTTCATCCAATGGAACATCATCATGAGAAAAAAAATGAGAGGAGTACAATCTAGATGCATGATCAACCACATCTATAGCAATAATATCTCGAGCATATGTATCTATAATGTATACATGACCAGGAAACAAATTAGCTATCTTACCTTGTACACCATGGGTAATTTGACAAATTGGTATGAGATTAGTGGTCAAGGATGGTACAAATTAAACATCATTAAATAATTCTTAACTCATATCAATAAATATTTTTCCATAAATCTCCATGTATGTATTGTTACCTATCATAATTGTAGATGAACTACAAGTCCTAAATGAAGAAATATTATGCATATAAGATGTCATATGGTGTGATGAACCTCAATCAAGAAGTTGTTTGTAATTTTCAAGAATAGTGGAGCCTAAGAGTCTATTACATATTCTAAAATTATGAATTTCCTAACTATGTAGATGAAGATAGAGAGTTTGACAAAAAATATGGAGACAACAATGAAGGTAGATATATATTTTTATTTTGGATAAGGTGTGTAAGATCATCATGTCCTTACTTTTTCAATAAGCACAATGATATTTTTCTTTTTGGTTGATTCCTCTTGAGAAGAGGTCTTGGACTTAGGAGAAGGATATGAAGGATGATCCTTATCTTTCTCATTAGACTTAGAATCCTTACGTTGTTTCTTTTCCTTTCCAATTTAAGCCTTTGAATTTGGTTCCTATGCAAGAAGTACTTGATACTTAAGAGATGTCAATGTTTCTATCTATGTAAAATTTTCTAGTTCTCTTGTGATCTATACTGCAAAACTATAAAGATAAAGAAATTTTTCCTACACTGCCTAGAGCATACATGGTAGCATAAAATATAGATACAAATAGTAAATAATAAGGATCAATATTAGAGAGAATGGATAGTATTGGCTGCTAATTATCTTTTGTAACACAAAATTTAGAAAACAATTCTAAGGGAGTTATGCTTGAGAGGTCCCATTTGAAGGAATTAATTGAAAATAGTCAGATAAAATCCTCTTATATAAAAATCTCTAATATAATCTCTCTAATCCTCAGCCATACCTGCAATCAATTCTTCTTTGCCCCTATCAAAATGATGACAAAAAATCATTTTGACATTATCATTTGGGGGGATCTAATGAATTCAACCCAGATATAGGTCAAAATGAGTTGAGTAACTAAGAGGAGAGGGGTGAATCAGTTACCACAAAAAAATCCAAGTCCCTTAGATGTCTTAAACAAATAAGTCACTATTGCTCAGTTAACATAGATATTTCACTGTCACTCGGTTAACATAGTAAATCTTAAGATATTAACTATGATTATCTTTACCAATTAATTGTAGAAACATAAACTATAAAGAAAATGAAATGTACATAGATAAAACCAAGATTTAATGTGGAAACCCAATATGGGAAAAGCCACCAATAGAAACTAGTCACTATTTTTCACTCTTCTAAAGTGAGCCCTATTAGGAGCCAACCCGATTAAAGGTTACAATAAAATAATGTTAGGTGTGACTTGGTTAGATGATTTAATCACCCTATAAGGAGTGGCCTTGTGAGAGGTCTTCAAACAATTCAATGTAGAAATGTCACCTTGTGAGAGGATTTATGCAAGATAGTTAAGTCTACTATGTTAAGAGATTTTTATCACTGCTACAATTGTTAGAGAGTAAAAATGGATTGACCTGTTTTAATAAGCAACTATCTTTACTGATTCAGATCTCTATTATGGATTAAATACTTGATCCTCACTGATTAGATATTTTGTTGCAATCCTCTATGTTCTATCCACAATCAGAATCCCATGTGATTTTTCCTTCACTCTTCATATCACACTTCACATGCAATTCCACATCACCAATATTATCTCACACAATTCAATCCAAAGTTGACCTTACATCTATATGTTAAGTCGTGTCAAGTCGGCCTTGATATCCTTCCAAATAAATAACAAAAATCATGTCAGTCAGCTTCATATAACTAATTATCTGTAAAATATAATCCACTATTAGTCAGCTGACACTAACTATTTTTCTCGGTCAACACTGAATTCCTTCAATGCTCGACCAAAACTATAATGCTTGAGTGAACTCGATTAGAACTAAAAAAACACTTTGGTCATCTTCAATGTCTGAGAAATCTTGGCAGACACTGACTATGCTCGGATAGGATTAGACATTTGTGTAAACATCACTATACTTGTGTAAACATCAATGAAAATACATAATTGAATAATTTTCATTAACAATCTGCCTCTTTGGCATTAATGGCAACACAACATGTCATAATACAAAGAATTATAGAGCAGCAGACATAAGAATGAAATATTATTAATGCCCTTAGATTCATTCTGATTCTCATCCAAAGCTTTGACAATCACTGAAATGTAGATTTCTCCCTCTTACATTAATCTCTCTCTCTAATAAAGTTCTCCCTCTTTCATCAATCTCTCCATTGGTAATTTCTCCCTCTTTCATTGATCAATATGACATAGTAATATCTCCCTCCATCATGAATTATTATGAAATACAGTAATCTATCCCTCTTTGAAAACCAATTCAAAAGACAAAAACTGACATATCAATGAAATTTTAATGTACATGTCTGTATTGATTCATATGCAATAAGCTCTAAATATCTGCATCAACATGTTAATTCTATTTTGTGAATATGTCTGCAATTTTTTCTTTGGTATTCACATATTCCAATCTTACATATTTTTTCTGAACCAATTCCCTCAAGAAATGATACTTTATTGCAATATGTTCTTTGAAATGTTATTAGCACTGGCATTTTCACAATAAATAATGACTGGTTCTGTGATTTCTACCTTCATACCTGACAACAATTGTTTGAACCATATGATGTTTGAACAATTCACTACTGGAGAAACATATTTTGCTTCAGTTTTAGATTGAGAAATGAAGTTTTGTTTCTTTCTTGTCTAGGAGACTAGCCTCTTTCCAAGAAATAGTGCTCCAACACTTGTGCTCTTTCCGTCATCAACACTTCCTGCCCAATCAGCATCAGTAAAAGTCTTCAAATCAAATTTTCCTCATTTCTTATACCATAACCTATAATCTTCAGTACCCTTAAGATATCTCAAAATCATTTTGATAGCCATCAAATGATTCTCTCTAGGATTAGCTGAAAACCTTGCAACAATACCGACTACTAATGCAATATCAAGTCTAGAGTGAACAACATATTGAAGTTATCCAATCATGGATCTGTATGTAGTCTAATTTAACTCCTTTGAATCATCATCCTTAAATAGTGTTGAGGTTTAGGAATACCACCCCAACTCAGGCATTAGGGCTTAGTAGTATTCTATCCTAACAATGGAAAAATTCATGAGTTGTGGGTGGACTATGATTAAGGAGTCTCCAGATTCTAGGTTGGTTCCTATTGGATTTGGGTATCAATAATTTACTGCTTTCTCTTGATTTTTTTGGAAGAAAAGGGAGAAATTGTAACTAAACTAAATGAATAAAACTTGAGAGGGTGATACACCAAATAAGATTCATATTTCTCAAAGGTTCAAACTAACATTCACTTGACATACCCTAATTATTTCTATAAAATCACTCACTGTCCAATACATAGGCTAACTTGGAAGTCACTACTAGGGATTTCACCACAAATAGTAATAATCCTATCAACAGACCTGCATTTTCTACAAAATGTTATATTCTGCAACCTAGAATAAGAATCAATACAATTCACTAATCTATGTTATAGATATACTACACTTGAATGCGGAAAATTGAATAGGATTGATAACAAAAGATCATAACAAGATGTATGAGAAATGGGCCATCTTTATTCTTATCAAATTTTGTGGGTAGTTACATGAATGAATTTCAGAATAATGGCAAGGAATTCATGCATCCTCTTGCACAAAATCGATACTCAACATGAACCAAATGGGTACAAAATTCATAAAAAATGCTATAGGAACAAAATAGTTCACTAAAAGCTCTTCTCTCCAAATTCTGAACCCCCCCTAATAAGGCAAGAGATCAACTATATAGCTCATGAATCCAATTTTGAAAGTCAATCCTCCCTTAAAAAAACCCTCCAAAATAGAAATTCACTAAGCCTAAGATTTAATTAGAGTCCCAAATTAAGCCCTAAATCTAGCCCCTAAAGTTGGTGTATGAAAGACTTACATCCTTCTACATAATTTACCAACTTATTACAAAATACATTACAAGCGCATCAATACTAACCCAAAAATGCATAAACCCCATTACATACATAACCTAACTCATAACATAACCCGATACCATGGCATAAAAAACCCTAACTCCAAACTGACACCATAGTCAACAACCCTAACTCCATTTTCAATAAACCTGATCCATAGTGAAGCCCATAACTAAACTTGAATACAACTCATGCTCGATATGAACCAACCCACTGTGAAATATCTCTATCTATTGTGGCACTTAAGGTACTATCATGGCACTAATTAGGGAATGTTGAGGCACTACAACTGATAGGGCATTGAATTTCTTTGTCAGTGGACTTGAAAATTTTGTAAAAACACTGCATAATGTTTTTGCATCACATTTGCATTTGGTTCTGAAGGAAAAGTTTCAAGTTTTCTACTGCGCTGCCATGCTTGTGGTTTGAATCTAGAACTTGATGCCATGATGTATGGTGCTGTATCTACAAATTGGATAGGCCAAGAAGCTCGGGCTTCTTGCTGTGAACTTAGGCTTTTCATAAGATAGAACACTGTGAGTCTTGACCGTGACTTTCATTGTATGGAAACAGATGGCACCTATTTGTAACTTGAAGAACTCGAGCTCTTAGTGCAACTTTTGTTGCTTCTTTCAAATTTTCAGCCATGACATATGGCACCTTCTCGGTAGTGTTAACTCAGCCTCTCCATGCTTAAACTGGTCTGATAACTTGGGTTTGAGATCTCAGGCTGTTAATAAATATTTGAGCTTCTCTTTTTACTTTGAGTTAAACACTATAATATTGGACTATGTCCGAGTTGTTGTTGAAATATGTGGATTTATTTTTTACGAACTTGGTCTTGAAACTTAGCAAATTTTAGCCACAAGTTTAGACTCATTCCAAACTTATAGTGTACTATGAACTCGGCCTTCATCCTTTCGAACTAGTCTGTACCCATGACACATGGAAATATTCTACATTTGTTTCTCCACCATGTTTGACATGTGTAATACCTGATAAGTAACTTTTGGCTCATTCTCTGCAACTTTACTTGAAATAAATGCATTAGTGTAGTCGACCACTGTGAAATTTTGCATATTTAGTTAAGATCTTGGGTTTTAATAACTCCGATATTTCTATGTTCTTAAAAGATTTACATCTCTGGGAGAAAATATAGTTTACATTTTACTTTGAACATGTTGTTGTCTTTTGTAATACATATTAAGGTTTCAGGTTTAAAAGATTTACATCTTTTGGCAACAAATTAGGGATTTCATTTACCTCTTTGTTCATGCCTCCTTTGTAGCATGAAACCCATAGCTTCACTTTGATTTATGTTATTTTTTTAACCATATGTTACTCCCCTTTATGATTCCACATTGTCAATTGGTTGAATGGTAACAAAATCTGAACACCCACATGGCTTATCCTGCACATTTAGATGTAAACTTGTTAAACATATGCAGTCTGTCATTTGTTTTACTGGGAGATGGACTCGAGTTTGTCTTCTGTTAGCTCCATTCAATGTCCTCTCTTGAAACATGAAAATAATGTCATGTCTAAAACACAAAACATCTTCACACTTTTGAGGCCGTGAGCATTTTTTGATTGACCTAAACATATTACATGTTCAATATGCAATATAATGTAACCCTTTGTCTGAACTTTTATTATTACTATCTGAACATTTTAAGAATATGCAATTTCACTTAGTGTGAAAATACACTGTATGTTTAACCTTATTTAAATAATCACCCATGGGGTTGGAGCACGGGCTCGTGACTCCCATGGGAAAAATTCATGACATGAAACTCATCCCAAACATGTACATCCCCCTATTCTGTATCTGCTTGACCCCATCCCCTGCATACACTAAATTTTGAATTTTATTCAAACATGAATAATAATAGCATGCTATTTTTATGGATACACATTGTATTAATAATATTTTTTAGATGATAACCTCATATGTTACTGTCATTTCAAGACACTAGAATAGCATTGTTTGCCTTACACTCTGCATAGAACATTACTTTATTTTTAGATCACGCATATGAATACTGTACTTGAACTCCTTTCTTGAAGAAATGAAATACCACAGCATCATTGATCCCTTAGTTGATTTAGATCCATAACATGAATACAACCTATTTTTCTCCATTCTCGCGAACATATGCATAAATAGATATCAATGTTTAGTGTGCATATTCCTTTTAATTTGTTTGCAGAAATAGATATCACTGTCCTGATTTCTTATCTCATTAGACAATATTGACATGATGTACCTATTTAATGCCAACAATTTATGCATATGTTTTTTCTCATCTTGACATGCAATGTAACCATTTTCTATAAATGCACACTCTATGACAGCATATAAATACACTATTTTTGATAAAATAAGCAGCAAGAGGGTGCTAGCCCGTGAAACAGGGGACTAGAAGCACATTAATAGCATATTAATGGCACCAGTCAAAGCTTATAGCAGATTAGCAGTTTATCACAGGAAATAAAAGTTCTGCCTCTATCAAAAACAAAAGTTTCAGTTCTACTTAAAAAGATAAAACCAGAGAACTTACTAACAATAACATCTTCAAAAATATTGTCCCTAAGCCACGCAGGGCTCGACCAAAACAAAAATCTAAACTTAATATTAATCCCCATAACAGAGCGGGGGAACCGTGGGACCAGCCCAGTCAAAAAAACCAAAACCATAGGCAACGCAATTAATTCTTCTCTCCCAACTGTTTGGACAGTAGGGATCACACCCATTCCACCTGGAGAAACAGGATCAGGTCTCTATTCTCATCATTTGCTTCCAGTTTGCCATCAGCCAGCTTCTCCTGCACGTTGCAAAGGGTTAACATCGAAGCATGCATCACTTTCAGAGAAAATTTGTTTGTCCTCCTATAGAGATCCATCATGTCCTACATACCCTCTTTGATCTCTGCAATTTCCTTGTCAATATTCACAAATTTACTTTTTAGGGTGCCAGTAAAATTGCATTTTTCCTCCATTCCAGCTGAGAGGGGTTTAACCTGGGGGTCTTTGTGAGGGCTTTGGAGAGGGGAGGGACTCATAGTTCTCTGGGGGTTGGTCATGGGGGTGTTAGCAGTTGGGCTCATACAGCCTTCCGAGGAAACCTTTCTGGAATTTGTGGATTGGGAGGCATTTTCTATGAGAGAGAGCTCTTTGGAGGCTGTCTCTAGCATCTTGATTTTGCATTGCTCTTTGGCAATTCTGTTAGACCTCCTTTGGCCAGACCCACTAAGATCCATGTCTAAATTGACAAGGGTTTCTGTAATTTTCTATTTTTTTGGCTTAAAATCTGTCTCGGGTGTGCTGTCAGCCCCTTTCTCTTCCATGCAATCCACAGAGTCTGAGACATGAGAGTCCTCCAATCTATCATTCTTATGGGTGGGGATCTTAATACATTTTTTATGGAATTTTTTCTCAGACTTCGCAGGCCCCTGTGTGATACAGATGGACCGGGAGGAGGAGTTGGAGGTCTTTTCAATTTTTCCAGCAGGTGTTTCCTGGGGCATCATTTGAATAATCAGAGGGGGTTGGGGTGCTAGGCATATGGCTTTGTGAAACTGGAAGAGATAGAGGAGGAGGCCTTGGTGGAGGATAACTCTGTCCGGGTTGCTTTTAATATCCAGGATATTGTTTTCAATGGAATGCAACAGAATGGAGACTAAATCTTTATTCCTAATGTGATTCAGGAAAGGAAGGTGGTAGTTGTAGAAAATTGTAAACTTACCTTCAAGAGTGAAGTAATTCATAATAGTGCAAGAG
Source organism: Thuja plicata (assembly GCA_018584345.1). Classification (NCBI taxonomy): domain Eukaryota; kingdom Viridiplantae; phylum Streptophyta; class Pinopsida; order Cupressales; family Cupressaceae; genus Thuja; species Thuja plicata. The sequence continues at coordinate 3,115,596 of MU223575.1, read as the reverse complement.
ATTTTAGGCCAGAAGTCCGGTAGCTCCTCTCTGTTGAAACCCCCCTTTTTTTGACCGCCAGCTCTCCTTCTTTGAAGAATTGTTTGAGGCTGGTAGGGTTTGCAGTCTGGCTAGTTTTTTTTAACTTTCTCCCCACCATAGGGAGCCCCGTAGCCTCAGCGATGACCTCCTCATTTAGCTGAAAATGGATTCCACCCACCGAAAGATTTCTGTTGTTCCAGGAGGAAACAAACTATTTAGATATTCTCTCATCATGGCCTCCCTTCATACGTTCCATAAGCCCCAAATTCCAGCTTCCTTGCAATAGTGGGTGACCAGCGGATCAGAAGTAAAGACTTCATCAATATTATCTGGTTTGATATGGAGAATATTACCCCCCATATCATAGGTCTGATCTGCACTCGTTGAAATATCTTCGGGGAGCCGACTATAGTTGCATGCCATAAAAAATTGCTCTTTTTTGCAAATCCATTTCAAAAAAGGCCTATACATACCCTGCCAGTTTTGGGGATTTTGGAGATCCGGATCTGTACTGACATATCTAACAAATCCCTGGGTAACATAAATAGTAATAATAGCATTACTATCAATAATCGCCAAAAATGCCTTTTTACACTAACATCGATCACACCACACAAACAAAAGGTAATTATTGGAATTTTTGGGACTTTGGGTTTTGTCTTTCATAATCACACAGGTAACTCGAAAATGCCAACCCGTGATCGAGGAAGGAAACGTAATAAAGATTCCATCCTGGCACATTTAGACAATTGTCTTCATTTCTTCCTCGATAATATGCTGAGTCATCAGAGGTAAATCACCAACTAACAACCAACTATTAAGCTTGGTTTGTTTTAGCCCCATAGCCGCCAGAGAGTCAGCCACTGAGTTTCCCTCTCTATAGGTATGGTCTATAGATATATGATGGAAGCTCTCCAGAAGCTCACGGATCTCCAAAATAATGGGACTAGTCCGCCACCCATCACTCACACCACTCCTAACTGCCTCTATTATTACTTTGGAATCACCTTCAATTTCTAGCTGATTAAAGTTCATCTATTTTGCAAGTTTAATCCCCCAGAGAAGAGCAGTCCCATCCGCCTGGGTGACAGTATAGTTATTGATAGGTCCCGCATAAGCCAGAAGGCAAGTGCCATGGTGGTCTCTCAGCACTCCTCCCCCACCGTGCCCATGGTTGTTAACTACCCCATCAAAGTTTAATTTTATCCTGCCTCTAGGAGGGGCAGTCCATTTGGTGGCTTTCCTGACATTCATTTTTGTGCTGTCATACCTGGAGAACCCACTCAGGAGGTTCCAGCATTCCGCTATCTTATCTTCCCAGGCAGTAGGAGGCCTAGGAGGGAGCTTCCATTTAGCCATCCTAACATTTTCACTCAGCAGCTTAGTTATGATATTTAGGCAGGAATTAGGCTGGATACTTGTCTCCCTGAATATCCTGTTGTTCCTTTCCTTCCAGATGGACCAGCATATGTGCGGGGAAAGCATATGCCAGAGGAGTTGGAGCAGAGGGTGGTTTGAGGGGGATCTCCATTTAATGAATTGGTGTACCTCACCACCAAGGACCCATGAAGTACCCAGCCTGTTAAAAATTCCATGCCACATGCTAGTAGCATAGTCACAGTGGATGAAAAGGTGATTAATTGTTTCTTCCGCCTTCTCACAAAGGATGCATCTGTTAGCCATTGAGAAGCCTCTTTTAGTGAGGTTATCTTGAGTTAGGAT
>MU223575.1:3077557-3111211 GCA_018584345.1 Thuja plicata | reverse complement strand
CCCTATCAAGTCTCACCTGGATTAGGTGAGAACCTTTCCTATTGTTGGACCAGGTGAAAGGGTCACCCTTCAGAGTAAGGTCCAGAAGGCCTGTGGAAGTTATAAAATCCGCCAGCTCCCCCATACTATCTGATTAATCTATGAGGCCACCACACTTTTCAGAGGGGTACAGGGGGGTGTTAAAATCACCAGCCAATAGACAGTTCACAGAGCCAACTAAAGCAAGCTTGTGACTCAACTCATTCCACAGAGAGGCACGCGCCTGCCTGGTGTTCGGAGCATAGATATTAAAGGAGGTCCATTCAACACTAGACCTCATAAAAGTGATAGCAAGGAAGTTAGGGGAAGATTTAACCAACTGACCAGAAATTCTATTCAGGTTCCAGAGGGTGGCAATACCACCAGACGCACCCGCAACTTTAGAATAAAGGAAAGCAGCCCCAGGCCAAAGAAGCGGTGCCAGAGTAGCAAAGGTACTAGAAGACATTTTAACTTCTTGTAGAAGAAGGATCTCCAGCTTGAGATAAAAAATATAGTGTTTAACAACCATTTGTTTGAGGGAGCTGTTCAAACCCCTCACATTCCAAGAGAGGCAGTTCATCTCTTACTTTTGAAGCTAGATTCCAGGATTTGTTGCCTTCCTGCCGCAACCTCCCTTGTGCTTCCTTTCGATCTTCTTACTCACTCTGATGGTCTTCCTCTTGGAGTATCGACCCCCACATCTGCCTTTTTATTTTTGGTTTTCTTTTTCTGTGTTTTCCATTCCCCCACCTCATCCTCAGAGCCATCTGTTGAGCTGAGGGGGTTTTCATTACCCCTTTTGGGGTGTGTTTAGTCATCCATATTGGGTCGAGTAGCTCAAGGGCTACCACAATATTGGGCTATTCCTTCTTGGCCAAGAAGGACTATCTCTCCACAGGGGGAGGCGTCACTGTTAGAGTATGTTCCGGAGCCATGGAAGGAAGGGCCTCTAGGATAGTTAGAGTTGGGTCTGGGAGAGGTCCAGAACATCCCAAGCCTGGCTTTGGGAGGGAGAAAATATCTCCTTCCTCTGGTGTCAACACATCAGAAACTGTATTAAAGACCACAGGTGACCGCACACCCAGAACCGTCACCATGTCCCCCGAGGGTGGCATTTCCACCACCGAATCCTCCAACACCACTGGAGGAGAGGTCCCAGCAATACCTTTATCCTTGTTCTGTTGCTTCTCTTCTAAATTTTTAACCTTGCAGGTATCACCAGAGTGACCTCTGCGTTCACATTTACGGCAGAATAGAGTAGCATTCTCATAGACTAATGCTTGGGTCCATCTACCCAGTTTTGACTTCAATGTAACAAAGTTGGGAAGGATTTTATTCATGTTGACATTCACGCAGAATCTGGCAAACACCAACCTGGATTTAGACCTTGTCACCTGATCCATTGTGATGAAAGAATCAAAGGAATCCCCAATCCAACAGAAGACCTGCTCATCCCAATACTTGAGTAGGAGACCCGGGAGGCGGACCCAGATAGGAGCCGATCTAGTTAGGTCCGTTGCCAGATTGAATCCGGGCTTCCACTTCACAAGAGCTAGGAAATGCTTTCCATAAACCCACGAACCAGCCAACACATTGGTCATGTCCTCAAGAATGGTAAAATTAAATAGGAAGAGCCCCCCCGGCATGGCCAAAACTAGGGTCAATCATTTGATCTTCCACTGGTTAGCAACCCATTTTCTGACCATATCAATGGTAGGTCAGAAGTTAAAGAATTGACCCACTAGAGCCATCTGGAAGTCAGCCATCGTGCGATTCACCACAGAGTCCAGGAGCGACAGTTCTGCTCCTTCATCCGTCTGAACAAAATTCACCAAAAGGTCCTGTAAGGACTGTTGGGCATCACCGACAAGAGCCCCTTTCCAATTAGGTTTAGGATCAGTAGAAGACAACACCTTTAGAGATTCCCCCGTTGACTCTGGCATAGTGTCCATGATCTGGGGTCCATCTGGACCAACAAGTGGGTCTGCCAGGGGGGAAAAATCTCCCCCTGGGGAGGCGGGCATGGGAACCTTCAGTTTGAAAATGAGCTGGGTGGGAAAGTGTGCAGAAGTTGCAGAGCAAAAAACTTAAGAGCCAGGTTTCAATAGATTGAAACAAAATGTTTGAATGTCACATTGTTTCTCAAGGCATATGACAATCTTTGTTCAAACCATTCCCCTTTCCAAAGTCAATTTGTATAGATTCAAGCCTCATAGTGGCCCATACACTGTTACTCCAATTCTTGCACATTATTTTTCATTTGTAGCTCATATGCAGATTATCAATTTTGTTATATATCTTCATTTTTTTGCAAACCATATTTTTATGTAAACACAAACAACAACACTTCATAACATGAGACTAATGATGACATGATAGATTGTTAAGCATGCATTTTTCATAATTGACTCCCATTCATATGTCTTTTCTGCATTTTCATACTTACTGTAACAACATTACTTCAAATTCATCTTGCATGATGATAGTAAAAATTTTCTCCTCCATTTCTGCATATCTCTTCTCAGGACCCTTTATTGACCATGTGTCTCCTATAGCATCCTTGTATCATCCTCCATGCATTGTATCCTCTTCTTCTGCATCTGTATGAAGTGTAACCTCTTGTCATGCACACATCCATTTTGTATTTAATACCTTATTTGAGGTTCGAGCATGGGCTCGTGATTCCCATTGCATTTATTTTGTTATCTATATTTAGTTACTTGTTCACCTATTACACATACATCACCAATCAACCTGCCAGGTCAGAAAACAAAATAAGCCAATTAATGTTTGTGTGAGTGTCATATGAGATGACACTTATTCATGAATGCTGGTTTGTTTGTTTGTTTTTGTTAAACTAACAGGCTGATGTCATTCTTGAAAAGGTTTCTCAGATATAAATATTAAGTCCCTTTGATTTAGATATCTATCTTTGAAATTAATAACAATATACATCAGAGTGACCATTAATAGTAAAAGGTTTCATGTTTAAAAACAAGTCCCTTTAATACTATCTTTCACTTAGTGTGGATGCACATTTCCTTATTATATTGAATTTACCAAATAGATATGTAGCATTGAAAGAATTTATTGTAGTTGTATGCTATTTGTGTTTCATGCATTGCTTAGATCCAGCTAGATCTAACACCATTTTATCTCTCATGATGCAGGTGAAAAACCCTAAAGACTTAGTGAAGATGAAGACCTGAAACTGGAGGCCTAAGACCTGACAGACAACCAGCTGACAACAAATATACAATAAGGCAATGCATGAGACCCCTACTCCATACTTCTAACATGCTTTAGATATTCTACAAATGTACTCTTTGATTGACATGAAATATGAAATATGAAAGGAAACATGTATACTACATTCAGTTTGAATGCACAATGTAGTGATCAGTTATAAATTTGAAATTTTGAAATGTGATCAATACTTAGATTACAATAATGAAATTTGATAATGAATGCAGTAATGAAATTTTAATCAACAATATCTGAAATATAGTGTCAATTGGATCCTTAGAATGCAATCTTTTCCTATTTGTGTTTATCTTTCTGTATTCTATAATTTTTGGTAACATTTTTGGTTACTTGTGTTGGATGTCTTCTTGCTAGACATGACCTACAGATCTTATCCTTGGGCAATAGAGTTAGAAAACCAGAAACCATGAATGCATCCTTTATTGAAATGAAAATGCATCTAATCTAGACCTATGCAACCTAAAGACCTAGTTCTTGGACAACACTTATTAAAAAGGAAACTAGACTCACCTAACCCTCAAAGAAAAGCTTGAGGTGTATTCCATTAACTGGAATATGCAGAACTTCTACATCAGTTGTAGACAACTGGAAAGAATTATTCTCTTTGCAAGCTATAATAACAAAAGGGCCTAACAAAAAAATGTCAAATTTATCATGCTGACCTGGTCTTCTCTTCAGCTCATCCCACTTGCGTACTAAATCCCCTTCCTTGAAGACTCTGGGTATAGCTCTTCTATCAAAATACCTTTTAATTTTTTCTTGTCTTAACTCCATGTTCTCCAATGCTTTTCTTCTTTCTTCTTCAAATTGTAGCAATTTAGAATATCTCAGCTTAAGAGGATCTTCCTCTTCAAAAAACATCATTTGATCAGCTAGTTGTAAAGAAGGAAACTTAGTAGAAATTGGCAATCTTCACTCCTTGCCATAAACTAGAACATAGGGTAAATTTCCTATAATATATTGGTGTGATTCTATCTAGCCATAAGGCTGCCTTCACTATAGAGTGCCAATCTCTCTTATTTTCCTGCAAAGTCTTTTAGTGATCCTAATTAGGTTTTTATTAGTAGACTCTCCAAGATGATTACCCTGACGATAATTGTTAGAAGAAGTATTTAGATAAATGTCATTTTTAACAGCCCACTCTATTACAGTTGAACTAACAAAAGCTAAAGCATTATCTGAAATTATTGATTGAGGAACACCAAACCTGGTTACAATATCATCATAGAACTTCAACACAGTAGATCTAGTAGACTCCTTCAATATAATGGCCTCAGTGCATTTGGTAAAATAGTCTGTAGAAGTCAAAATCCATTTATGACTTGCACTAGAATTAGGATTTATTGGACCTATAAAGCCCACTCCCCATTTATTAAATGACTGATATACAATGATTGGCTTTAATGGCAATGCTGCCAACTTTTTCTTTCCTGCAAACAAAGCACACTTTTGACATTTTCTTTCCCAAGAATGAGCATCTTTGAATAAATCTGGCCAGTAATAGTCAGCTCTTAGAATTTTCCAGGCTGTAGTTTTAGGACTGAAATGCCCTCCACAAGATCCATCATGAAACTTAGATAAAATCTTGTTTTGATTAACATAGTCTATGCACTTGAAAAGCATACCAAAATAATCTTTTCTATAAAGAATATCATCAATTAGTACATAAGGAATAGATTGTAACCTGAAGTACCTTCTTTTGGCTTTATCAAGATTTATTGGACATTGACTAGTTTGTAGAAATATGGTCATATCTTATAACCAAGATGCAGAATCATTGATTAACACAAAATTACCTTGGAGTAAGGAAACCTCTTCAGTGGCTTCAACCCTATCTTCTTATTTTTCCATCTGAGCACATAAACCTTTGTCTCTAACCATCTTGGTTACATAAATTTGCACATCTTATTCCATAACCCTTGTTATCCATCCTGCTCTCTTTTCATTGACATCATTGTTCAATAAGAACTCTTTAATGCTAGGATGTGCAACCATCAGATGATTTTATTCCTAGAAAATAAATGCTTGAAATTTATTAAGGCTTTAATAACAGCTAGCATGTGTTTCTCAACAAAATTGTACCTTTTCTCATAATCATCCATACCTTGGCTGAAAAATGCAACTAGCTGCTCTTGTTTGTCCTCATTCTTTTGTACTAGCATTGTTGAAACAATGTCAAAACCACCATAAGCATATAAAATAAAATCCTTAGAGAAATTAGGATTAGTTAAAGTAGGGAATGATGACAAAGCCTACCTAATTTTCTCATAACTTCTCTTTCCCTCATCAGACCATCTGAAAGGTACATCTTTCTTCAACATAGAAGTCAAAGGTTTTAACAAGTTTGCAATATTAGGGATAAAGCGTCTAAAATAATTTATCCTCATAATAAAACTTTGTAATCCTTTCTTATTTTTTGGCAAAGACAGTTCCAGAATTGCATGATCCTTTTAGGATCAATAGTTGTACCTTCTTTAGACACTTGGTATCCTAAAAGTTTACCTTCATGAACTGCAAAAATAGAATTTTTAGGGTTAAGAGATATTTCAAACTCTTTGCATCTTTGTAACACTTGTCCAAGATGATCTATGTGTTGGTTTGCAACCTTGTTGTAAATTGTGACATCATCTAGTTAAACAAGAGCAAACTTATACATCTGATTTTTAAAAGCCATGCCCATAGCCTTTTGGAATGTGGCTCCTACATTTGATAAACCAAATGACATTCTCATGTATGCCATTGTTCCCCATTTATTTGTAAAAGTAGTTTTAAATTGATCTTCATCTCTTACTAGTACTTGGTTATAGCCAGAATAACCATCAAGAAGAGAGAATCTTTCAGAATGAGAGACATATTGTAAGATTAGTTCCATGGATGGAAGAGGGTGCCTATCTTTTAGAGATGCCATGTTAAGGTCTCTAAAGTATACAAAAATTCTTATCTCCCCATTCTTTTTCCTTACAGGTACTAAATTGGAAACCTATGATGTGTGTTTGATAAGAAATATGATACCACCATCTAGGAGTTTATTCAACACTTTCAACATTAAGAGCTCTAACTTGGGGTTAATAGGCCCTTGCCTCTATTTGATTGGCCTATCATTTGGATCTAGTTCTATGTTATGCTGGGTTAATTGAGGATCAAATCCTTTCAAATCAACAAGAAACATCATTATATTCTCTGAACAAATCAATAAGAAATTTTTTTTCTTCAAGAGAATTAATGTTACCAACCTTCAAATACTTGTGTCTGAATATCTCCACCTTTTCATAGTGATCTTCCCTGATTAGCAAGCTGGTTTTATTCATTCTGAACTTATAATCAGAGTTAAAAGCTGACTCAAGGTTGACCAATCCCTTTGGAAGCTTATTAGTCTTCAGCTGAATGATTTGATCTTCTATTTGCTGACATATTTTGTCATTTTTAGAAGTTGAGAAATCTTATGTTTGAGTCATAAAACTTAAAATATGTTCATCAGTGTAGGGATAGAAGGCCTCACAAATTTTTTGACATGTGACTGATCTGAGATCTATCCTTTATTTTTAGTAATTGAAACATGTGCACCAATACCAGCCAACCTATTAGCATGCTATTTTTTTCTTCTAGGTATAGAAATGAGGTTAAATGCATTAAAATCATCTAGAATATTAAATACTCTAGATTTGTACAACTTCAGAAGATCATTTTTAACAACATTGATACCTCTCACCTATTTTACTATTAACTCAGTGTCCCCAAATGCCCTCAAGCATTTGATTCTTCTTTTCCTTGCCCATTACAAACCCTGAGTAAGACTTTCATATTCAGCCATATTGTTAGAACATGGAAAATATAATTTGTATGCAGTATAAAATTTATCAGCATCAGGTGAAACTAACATAACACCTGCACCAACACCATCTTTATTCCTAGATCCATCAAAATATAAGTCCCATAGCTGGTTAGATCATTCAAATTCAGAACACATCATCATCTTGATCATTTATAGTTTCCCATTCATCCAAAACAATATCAGGATACTCCTCAGTTTATGTGTTATAAGTTGAATTATCATTAATCTCATGTGAGTCCATAATCACAGAACTTGCATTAACAGGGCTAGGATTATAGGGCTCTATGTGATCCTTGGCCCATAACTTTGATTTTATGGTTACCTTAGTACCATGTCTAGTTCTTAAATATAGGCGAGACCAATCTGATGAGAAATATCCATCTATTTTGGCTGTAAAGTACCTTGACAGACCTAGGGCAAAATAGGCTGGCAGGTCTATAACATAAATGTCTTGAGGAATTGAGAAATTTGGACATGAATGTAAGGTCAAGCTTGCATTTTTAACAACCCCTAAGGTCTTGATTGAAGTACCATTAAACTGGACCACTCTTTTCTTAAGAGGTTCATACTTTAAATCCAACAAGTCAGCTATTTTATTTGGCATGACAGTGCTGGTTGCACCACTCTCTACCATAAAATTATGTACTAATTTGTTTCCAATGATAAAAGAAACATAAAAAGGAAGAGGCTTATTATTTGCAGGTTTCTTACCTTCCTTTTCTGTTGTCTTTTCACATTTTTTGACTTTATATCAACTATCACTGTTGATTGCTTCAAATATATAGTCTTTTTAATCACTTGTGCTACTGGTTGTTGTACTTTAGTAGGCTTCTTTTCTTCTTTAGATATTGTTTCTTGAACTTTAGAGGGCTCTAAATTAGCCATAACCACTCTAGGAGGCTGCTGAACATCTTGCTGTGAACTTGTTCTCCCTTTAGACAACTCTTCCTTCAATAAATCAGATTGCCCTGGAATGGCTAATGAATCCCACATAGAAATAAAGACATTCATCTTCTTCATATTATCAACAATATTATAGAAAACAACAAACTTTACCTTGTGAGGTGATTTACCAATGGTTTCATTCACCTACCTATAATGTTGTTGTTCTTTGTTCGCAAGAGTGGAGTGATCCTTTAGAATAGAAATAGGATGAATGAGTGGTGATTGAGTTGTGGCAGCAATCTTAGCAACTGACTGCTATAACTCTAGAGCTCTCTTCTTAGCTCTCGTGTTTTCTGATATAGGTGAATCATTACTCACTCCAAAGAACTCCTCCTCTTTCCTATTCAGAAATGCACCATCCTGAGAAGTTAGGTCTGGTTGTTGTTGAGTATCTTCACTAGATGTAGTAGGTTGTGAATCAATCACAATTTGAACCATTAGGGCCTAATTAAGAACTCCATTAGTTCACTTATACTGATTGTGGGGCTTCCTACAAGTATATCACCATTCATAATCAACAACAAGGTTATTTTGGTTAGGAACAATATCCGTAACAGTATTAAGAGGTGAAGGATTATAAGTTCTATAAGGCCTTTGTTTCCAATTTTGCCTATTAGCATTGTTATTTCCTTAGTATTGCTCCTTGTTACCTTGGTAAGTGAGATGATTAAGTTGCTAGGATGAAGAACTAGCAAACTAATTTTGTGTATGGGCTATTGGATTGCCTTGAGCTTGCTGCCTTTTCAGGTTTACCAACTCATTTCTGAAGGTTTGTAATAAGCTCTCAATCAATTGTTGGCTATCTTTTATGCTTTGAAACTCATTGGAAGGGGTAACTAACATTATCTCTTCATTTTTATAAGATGGTAATGGAGCCAGAGGCAGGGTAATCAATGGCATATTAGATTGGATGCTAGGAAAGAAAGGCATAAGTGGCCTAGGAGCTATCTTCCTTGCCTGAATAAGACTATTTTCTTCCCTAATTGTAATTTCAAAGGCTTGAGGTAAAGAAGTTCCCCCCATAGATTGGATCATAACTAAAATGTCACTATTCATACTTTTAAGGAAGTAAAAAAAATCATATTCAGTAGAGGGTCTTACCATTGCAGGAATCCTATCCCAAGTCTTTTGAAATCGGAGATTGAAATAACCCATCTCTTCATGTGGAGCTGATGAAGAGGATTTGAAAATCTAGAACCTTTCCTCTCTCTGAGGTGCTTGTTTGACCTAACCAACCATCCAATGGTTGTTCTTTGTTGGATCTTACACCAATTAGGATCTCCAAGACCCTCTCCACCAACTTCTCCACCAACTTCTCCTCTAAGGTATAGTTGGTTCTTTGAATACTCCAAGATTTGTAAGCTCAACTAGTCCAACTAGTTAACCAAAAGCTTAGCTTCCTTCTCTTCAACTCCACCTTGATTTCTAATCCTCTACCTAGGATCTTACCACACACTTACTGAGACTCTCCATACACTTCTTGACCCCTTCTTTCCAATTCTACATCCATCCAAACTCTCCAAGATGTTTCACCAATCCAATTGGTCTTTAACTCACTAGGAGGGCTAATTGCTCAACTCCTTGTTGGTCTATTTTCACTGATTTTTCCCTATTGCTTCCAAAATCCCCAAATGACCTCACATATAAACATGAAAATATTCAAGCTATTATTCAAATCTATCAAAATCTAAAACCCTAACTTCAGAAGGAACCCAAAACCCTACTTTCTTGCAGGCCTTAGATTATAGCCTATTAATTAGGCCTCTACTCCAGTGCACATGAACAATTGCAAAAAATTTCTCCAATAATTGATTCACCTCCAACCACCATCGAATCCTTTTAGGATATTGTATATTGAATCTATAAATGCCACCAATTCTTCCCCAAAAGGTCTTGAGTGCTCACACAAATTTGATCTTCTCCCTATCCTGGCTCACCCGGTTTCACCAGTTAGCTAGAGGGCTTTATCTTTGGCCTATGAAATCCAAAAAAAAAACCAAAAACAAACCTAAAAACCTATCCACAGACCCTAACCCTAGTTTCCCCATGGTTTCAGACACATCCATCAGAGGAAAACTAGGTTAGAGCCATTTCTAACATGGTAACACTATTTTTGTCTCTGCCAGACCAGTGACCTTCAAAAATGTACAAATTTACTTATATTAAACTTCAAAAAAAATACCTATTGCATATGAAAGCTGAAAGGAACCACTACTCAAAAATGGAGTCTGATCACCTATGCCAATCTCTATAGGACTGTACAGAAGCAAAGACATACTGCAAATTATGCAAATGAGGATACAGTCATCCGTACAATGGTCTCAAAAATTAGTGTCTCAAACAAAAATATCATTAACCTTGTCCAAAAATTTATTCCATGCTCATATACTGAGCATGGGTAGTTACAAATTTGTTTAACTATATTTTGTCATTTCTTGCAAAAGTTGCTTGAGCAACTTTCAAAGTTGCTAGCAACTTTTTGCATTTTGAAGCATTTTGACTTTCTAAGTCAACTTGATGCTTTATGTTGACTCATAGGACCCTAAATAGGATATGTAGGGTCCTAAAACTTACCTCCATCCCATGTTTCACTAAAATAGCAACTTTTCCACAATTTGAAGTCAAAAATTCCAAAACCCCTAATGAGCACTAAAGCCGTTACAAACATGAGTTAGACTAACATTACTTCCAACATTTTGGAACTTATTGTACCAGTCACACAAACTCCTAATCCAACCCTAAATAATGCCAAAATATCAAATAGGGAGCTTCCTTGCACCATACTCCCCTGGACAAAACAACTCAAGTCCATTGAGTTAGGAGGTCTTCAAGAGTGACCCCATGTTTCAGAATCTCTAGCTCTATCATCCAAGTAGCCTTAGCTTCATGTATTCCATTCCACTTGATGAGATAATCCTTGTATTTTCCCTTCCTTGTCTTCTTTATTACTTTGGAATCCAATACACTTTCCAATTGCAATGGCTTTGGGGTAGGCAAATCCTTCACCCAATCATCTTCCTCAAAATATGCAAGGGTAGACTAACCTATATCTGGAGGTGATCCCATGTAAGGATATAAATCACAAACATTGAAAATAGGGGAAATTCCCAAATCAAGGGGTAATTCCACTTCATAGGCATTCTTGCCATATTTATGTAAAATCTTTAGTAGTCCAATCTTCTTCATGAGTAGCTTAGTTGGTTGGCCTTTGGGTACCCTCTCCTTCCTGAGGTAGGAAAGTACTAGATCCCCCACCTTGAATTGCAAGTCCCTCCTGGTCTTATCATCTTTGGTTTTGTACTTCTCCACTTGCTTTTGTAAAGTCTTATTGACTTGATCATGCAACTCCTTCATTTTCTCTGCAAATGACTCTCCTTGTGCACTCCTTTTATCCCTCAAACTGAGATCTCTCAGCTCCAAAATCCCTCTAGGATTGACACCATAAACTATCTCAAAGGGGCTCTTACCTATACTCCTATTAATGGAGTCATTGTATACAAATTCCGCCTACCCTATGATATGATCGCAAGACTATCCATGTTGTTTAATCAAACACCTCAGCAAATTCCCAAGTGTTCTTTTCACCACTTCTATTTTCCCATCTGAATGTGGATGGTAGGTTGAGGAGAAATAAAAATTAGTTCCAAGCATCTTCCAAAGAGTTCTCTAGAAGTGACCCATAAACTTTGTATCCCTGTCACTAATAATATTCAAAGGCAACCCATGAATTCTTAAAATATCCCTAAAGAAGTGTCCTACAATCTGTGAAGCATCATTTTTTTTCTTACATGGAATGAAGTGTGACATCTTAGTGAAATAGTCTACCACTACAAACACACTGTCATGTCCTCTAGATGTCTTTGGTAACCCCAAAACAAAATCTATACTAAGGCACTCCCAAGTCCTTTGGGGTATAGAGAGTGGTTGATACAACCCACTATTGCTACTTTGTCCATTTTTCCTCTGACAAATCTAATGTTTCTCTACAAACCATCTCACATTTGTATACATTTTAGGCCAATAGTAATTCCTATGTACCTGCTCAAAAGTTTTATCCACTCCAAAGTGGCCTCCCAAGCTTCCTTGGTGCTTTTCCCTCATAATGTTTTCCCTCATTGAGCACTAAGGTATACACATAAGATGAACTTTGAACAATAGGCCTTCCTACAACACATACTCATTGAAATTCACCTTGAATCCTTGCTGAAACTTTACACAATCTTCATAAGCTTCTTTCAAATCTTTGTCTGCATTCTAGAGGTCTTTCAAATCATCCAATCATACACTTTGTAGTTGTATCTCCTGGATTGTGAGTAATCTTCTACTAAGATCATCTTCAACCTTGTTTCTAATCCCCTTCTTATGCTTAATAACAAATGTATACGCCTACAATGATTCTACCCACTTCATATGCCTCTGATTTAGTTTTTCTTGTCCATTTAGGAATTTTAAGGCATGGTTATCAGTATAGACCACAAAATCCCTAGGTAATATTTAGTGTCTCCACTTCTTCAAGGCTTGTACCATGGCATATAACTCTAAATAATAAGTGGATTACTTTTTTTTTTCCTCATTCAACTGCTCAGAGAAGAATGCAACAAGGTGTCCCTCTTGGCTTAGCACTGCTCCTATAGCCAGCTTGCTAGCATCACACTCTACCAAAAAGAGTTGATTAAAGTTATGGAATCTAAGTGTAGGTAGCTTTAAAATCCTCTTTTTCAACATCTCAAACCCTTGGTCTATGGCTATTGTTCATTCAAACTTCCATTTGACTCCACCTTTTATGGTGTTCAAAATTGGGGCACGTACAGGACTGAAATTTCTCACAAAATTCCTATATTAGGAGGCAAACCCATGGAAAATCCTAACATACCCTATGGACCTAGGTGTAGGCCATTCCAAAATGGACTTAACTTTATCAGGGTCCATTTTCATACATCCATTAGCAACCAAAAAACCAAGGTAGACTAGTTCATTTTTGAGAAACTCACACTTTTCTTGATTTATCATCAACTTATCTTGATGTAGATTTCTTAAGACCATCTCCAAATGCTTCATGTACTCCTCCTTGGACCTGATAAATATTAAAATATCATCAAGGTAAACTATTACAAACTTACCAATAAATTCTGCCAGCACTTCATTCATGAGCCTCATGAATGTGCTAGGTGCATTACTTAGGCCAAAGGGCATTACTAGCCACTCATATAGACCCTCATTGGTCTTAAAATATTCTTTCCACTCATTACATGGCCTCACTCTTATTTGATGATACCCTAACATTAGGTCCACCTTAGAAAAGTAACAAGATCCTCCAATATTATCCATCAAGTCTTCTATCCGAGGCATTGGGAACCTATATCTAATTGTGATCTTGTTTATATCCCTGGAGTCCGTACACATCCTCCATTTTACATCCTTCTTAGTTGCAAGTACTATTGGCACAGCACATGGGCTCAAAATATTCCTTATCAACCCCTTATCCAACAAATCTTGGATCTATTTTACTATCTTTGCATTTTCGCTTGGCACTGTCATCTTATATGTAGCCTTGTTTAGAAAATTTTCTCTAGGAATAAGGTCAATCTGATGAATCACATCCCTCATAGGTGTTAAAGCACTTAGCAAGCCATTATCCACTATGTCATGATACTTCTCCAACAAATATTGTATCTTTGGTGGCAAACAGACTTTCTCCTTAGTCTCCTCCTTTGGTTTGATCACTACTGCACAACATACTCCTTTATCCTTCTTCATGGCCTTTAAGAACTCTTTCCCACTCAAAAACATCACACTTGTTCCCACATGCTTCTCTTCATTGGGTTCTTGCAATGGATCCATTTGGAATTTCTTTCCTAGCTTGGTGATAACATATTTGTTCTTCTCTCCAACATGTATTGCTTCGACATCATACTACCATGGACATCCTAGGAGAAGATGGCATGCATCCATAGGCAATATGTCACATAGGACATTGTCCTTATATTCCCCAATGTCAAACTCAACCATAGTCTTCTCATCTACCACTATTTGTTGACCCTTCTTCAACCATGAAACCTTGTAAGGTGAGGTATGAGGTATCCTTCTCAACTTCAATTTCTCCACCATCTTAGGGCACACTATATTCTCAATGGATCTAGAGTCCACTATAACCTTGCAAATCTTCCCATGAGACCTACAAGTTGTCTTGAATAAGTTCTTTCTTTGGGGTGGCTCTATGGTGTTTGGTACTTTCAATAAGGTTCTCCTTAACATCAAGTTCTCTGCATCTAGTAGTGGCCCTACCTTGGAAATGGGAGAAGTAACACTTTGAGTGTCATCTTCTTGAACTAATTGATTCCTTCTATCCCCCATTGAAGATGAGGAAGCCCTCTCTAGACATCTACCCATTGTGTGACCCACTTGTTTGAAATTATAACACCTACAAATGAAAACAAAATTAGATCTCCCTTGGGGTTGGAACCTACCTCTTGGTGATCCTCTACCTCTGTATCCTCTCCTTTGAAAAGATCCTCTATACTGGTTTGCTCCACTACTATCCATGTACTGACTATATTCTTTTCTACTAGGGCTCTGTCCTCTACCAAAGTTACCTCTGCCTCTCTGAAAACCTTTGTTATTGCTGCAACCTCTTCCTCTTTGATAGAAGTAATTTCTTCTTCTTTCTTTATCCTCTGCTCTCAAAGCCAATTGGAAGCACTTGTGCATACTATATGGTGCCATCATGCTAATATCATCTTGAATGTCCGGTCTTAACCCATTCACGTACCTTTCTACCTTCTCCATTTCATCTTCTTGTCTCCTAGTCCTTAGGCTTAGTTTATGGAACTCCTCTTTGTATGCACCCACTATCATCCCCTTATGTCTTAAATTTTGCAACTTTTGATATATTTGGATTTCATAATCAGTGGGCAAGAAATGTGCCCTCAACCTGATTTTCATTCTCTCTCATGAAACAATCTTCTTCTTCCCACTATTCACTCTTTCATCCTCCATCATGTTCCACCACACCAATGTAGATCCTTTGATTCTAGCCTTAGCATAGCTAACTCTCTTCTCCTCTACTACCTCCTTGTAATCAAATTGATTATCTATGGCCTCTAGCCAATCCAACAACTCCTCTCCATTCAAACTACCAAAATAGTATGGTATGTGTTCCATGCTATCCTTTTTTAAATATTTTAAGGCATCTAAGAATACATTTTTCTCCTTATCTATCTTAGGTTCTTTTCCCTTGTTGGATGACTCCCTAGTTTGACTATCGACATCCCCATCACTTTCATCTCCCCATTCAGTGATCTTCATTTTTATTTTTGTCTCGGACACATGAGCCTTCTCCAAGAGGCCTTGAAGCGATTCCACTATGGAATCCCTAGTCATTTCCTTAGGAGGCATTCTTTCAACCTCTTATCTCTCTTGACTCTCCTCCCTTTTAGACATACATAATCTCTAAGTTATTCTAGCTCTGATACCACTCTGATGCAGAGGTCTAGAAACTTTCCTCTCTCCTAGGTGCTTGTTTGACCTAACCAACCATCCAATGGTTTTTATTTGTTGGATCTTCCACCAATTACGATCTCCAAGACCCTCTCCACCAAATTCTTGTCCAAGGTATAGTTGGTTCTTGGAAGACTCCAAGATTTGTAAGCTCAACTAGTCCAACTAGTTAACCAAAAGCTTAGCTTCCTTCTCTTCAACTCCACCTAGATTTCAATCCTCTACCTAGAATCTTCCCACACACTTACTTAGACTCTCCATACACTTCTTGACCCCTTCTTGGTCATTTTTCATCCATCCAAACTCTCCAAGATGTTTCACCAATCCAATTGGTCTTTAACTCACTAGGAGGGCTAATTGCTCAACTCCTTGTAGGTCTATTTTCATTGATTTTGGCCTATTGCTTCCAAAATCCCCAAATTACCTCACATATAAACTTGAAAATATTCAAGCTATCATTTAACTCTATCAGAATCCAAAACCCTGACTTCGAAAGGCACCCAAAACCCTACTTTCTCACAGGCCATAGATTATAGCCTATTAATTAGGCCTCTGGACTAGTGCCCATGAACAATTGAAAAACTTGTCTCTAATCATTTATTCACCTCCAACCACCATTGAATAATTTTAGGAGATTGTATAGTGCATCTATAAATGCCACTAAGTCTTCCCAAAAGGTCTTAGGTTCTCACACAAATTTGATCTTCTCCCTGTCCTGGCTCACCTGGTTTCACCAGTCAGCCATAGGGCTTCATCTTTGGCCTATGAAATCCAAAGAGACAACCAAAAAGAAACCTACAAACCTATCTACAGACCCTAACCCTAATTTACCCATGGTTTCAGACATATCCACCAGAGGAAAACTAGGTTAGAGCCATTTCTAACATGGTAACACTATTTTTTGTCTTTATTAGACCAGTGACCTTCAAAAATGTACAACTTAACTTGTATTAAAATTTTAAGAAAAACTACCTAATTCATATGAAAGCTGAAAGGAACCACTACACAAACATGGAGTCTGATCACCTATGCCAATCTCTATAGGACCGTATAGAAGCAAAGACATAGTGCAGATTATGCAAATGATGATACAGTCATCTGTACAATGGTGTCAGAAATAAGTTTCTCAATCCAAAATCTCATTAACCTTGTACAAACATAGATTCAATGCTCATATACCAAGCATGGGTAGTTACAAATCAGTTTAACCATATTTTGTCATTTCTTGCAAAAGTTGTTCGAGCAACTTTCAAAGTTGCTAGCAAATTTTTGCATTTTGAAGCATTTTGACTTTCTAAGTCAACTCGATGCTTGATGTTGACTCCTAAAACCCTAAATAGGATATTTAGTGTCCTAAAACTTACCTCCATCCCATGTTGCACTAAAATGGCAACTTTTCCACAATTTGAAGTCAAAAATTCCAAAACCCCTAATGAGCACTAAAGCCCTTACAAACATGAGTTAGACTAACATTGCTTCCATCCTTTTGGAACTTATTCTACTACTCATAAAAACTCCTAATCCAACCCTAAACAACACCAAAACATCAAATAGGGAGGTGCGCTGCACCAGGAGCCCTTTTAATAGTAGTTAGTTGCTCCTCCAAAGAAAGATTGTTAGATTTATCTTTAAAAAAATTAGACAATTACTCACCTAGTGCATCCCATGTAGCAATTGATCCAACTCAAAGAGTTCAAAACAATTCCAATTCTTTTCTCTTCAATGATGCAGATAATAGCCTTAAAGCTACATCCTCCTCTGTGATATGATGCACATTGCAAAGAGAAGCAATATCTCTGAATTGCTCAATGGTTGTTGTTTGTCCTTCTCCCATGAAAGATGGAAATCATTTCAAGGCTTCCAATGGTATGTTTTTGTGATTTGCAATGCTCAAAGGAATGCATTGACCAAATGGCACAAAAGGAATTCTTCTACCCATTCTTGGTGTTGCTGCAGTGGAACTTGAAGATGCTAGTTGTTCTTCTTTTTCTTGTTGTTCAAGAACAACTTGAAATTAAAGTGCTAGAGGACTTTCTGAATATTCTTGATCTGAATAAGGTACATCACTATAGTAAGTGGGAGGAGCTAAACATCTCTTAGATCTTATTTTCCTTTTTCTTCATGGATTCCTACCCCTTGCTACAGGTTGGAAGGAGAGCTCTTTTGGACCTCTAGGTTCTCTCTGCAAAGTTCTACCTCTCCTGGTATGTGACAACTGCAAATACTCAAACTCTTTTCTGCTCCTTGTTGGATTTTGTTCATGTACCAAAAGGAGTCCTACTAGGTGTGCCAAAAACTATTGAGGTTTAGGAATACAACCCCAACTCAAGCATTAGGGCTTAGCAACATTCTATCCTAAAAATGGAAACCTTCTTGAGTTGTGGGTGGACTCTGATTAAGATGGAGTCTCTAGATTCTAGGCCCATTCCTATTGGATTTGGGTATCAATATTCTACTTCTTTCTCCTCCATTTTTTGGAAGAAAAGGGAGAAATTTTAACTAAACTAAATGAATAAAACTTGAGAGTGTGATACACCAAATAAGATTCAGATTTCTCAAAGGTTCAAACTAACATTCACTTGACACACTGTAATGATTTCTGCAAAATCACTCACTATCCAATACATAGGCTAACTTGAAAGTCACTACTAGGTATTTCACCACAAATAGTAATACTCCTATCAATAGACACGAAGATTATCCAAAAGGTTATATTATGCAACCTAGAATAGGAATCAATACAATTCACTAATCTATGTTATAGATATACTACACTTAAATGCAAAAAAATGAATAGGATTGATAACAAAAGATCATAACAAGATGTATGAGAAATGGGCCAACTTTATTCATACCAAATTCTTTGGGCAGTTACATGAATGAATTTCAAAATAATGGCAAGGAATACATGCATCCTCTTGCACAAAATTGATACTCAACATGAACTAAATGGGTACAAAATGCATAAAAAAGGCTATACGAAAAAAATAGTTCACTAAAAGCTCTTCTCTCCAAATTTTTAATCCCCCTAATGAAGTGAGAGCTCAGCTATATAGCCCATGAATCCAATTTTGAAAGTTAATCCTCCCTCCAAAAAACCCTCCAAAATAAAAAGTTACTAATCCTAAGGCTTAATTAGTGCCCCAAATTAAGCCCTTAATCTAGCCCCTAAAGTTGGTGTATGAAAGACTTACATCCTTCTACATAATTTACCAACTCATTACAAAATACATTACAAGCCCATCAACACTAACCCAAAAATGCATAAACCCCATTACATACATGACCTAACTCATAACATAACCTAATACCATGGCATAAAAAATCCTAACTCCAAATTGACACCATAGTCAAACCCATAAATAAACTTGAATATAGCTCATGCTCAATATGACCCAACCCACTATGAAATATCTCTATCTATCATTGCACTTAAGGTATTGTCGTGGCACTTTTTGGGGAATGTTGAGGCACTGCAACTGATAGGGCAATGAATTTCTTTGTCAGTGGACTTGAATTTTTTTTAAAAACACTGCATAACATTTTCGCATCTCATTTGCATTTGGTTCTAAAGGCAAAGTTTAGGGTTTTCTACTGCATCACCATGCTTTTGGTTTTAATCTAGAACTTGATGCCATGATATATGGTGTTGTATGTGCAACTTGGACATGCTAAGAAGATCATGATTCTTGATGTGAACTTGGGCTTTTCATGAGTTAGAACACTGTATTCCATAAAGTATGGAATTTTCTCTATGGGTTTCTTTTGAAGAACACAGAAGTTTTGGGTCTATTTGTGTTGTGCTTGTAAAGATGGGGAGTTCAGGCTCTATGTAGACTAGGAGTCTTGACCATGGATTTCACTATATAGCGACACATGATGCCTATTTATAACTTGAAGAGCTCAGGATCTTGGTTTAACTTATGTAGCTTCTTACGAATCTTAAACCATGACATATGGCACCTCCTCTGTAGTGTTAACTCAGCCTCTCCATGCTTAAACTGGTCTGATAACCTGGGTTTGAGATCTCAAGCTGTCAATACATGTTTGAGCTTCTCTTTTTACTTTGAGTTAACCACTGTAATCTTGGACTATGTCTGAGCTATGTTTTAAATATGTGGAGTTATGTTTTACAAACTTTGTCTTGAAACTTGGTATATTTTAGCCACAACTTCAGATGCATTCCAAACTTATAGTGTACTACGAACTTGACCTTCATCCTTTCGAACTGGTTTGCACCCGCAACACATGGCACTCTTCTGCATTTGTTTCTCCACCATGTTTGACATGTGTAATACTAGATAAGTAACTCTTAGATCATTCTCTGTAGCTTTACTCTAAATAAATGCATTACTGGAGTCGACCACTGTGAACTTTTGCCTATTTAGTTAAGATCTTGGGTTTTAATAACTCCAATTTTTCTGGGTTCTTAAAAGATTTACATATATAGCAGAAAATATAGGTTACATTTTACTTGGAACACATTTTTGTCTTTTGCAATACATATTAAGGTTTTGGGTTTAAAAGATTTACATATTTTGGCAACAAATTTGGGCTTTCAATTACCTCTATGTTGATCCCTCTTTGTAGCATGAAACCCGTAGCTTCACTTTGATTTGTGTTATGTTTGTTGTTAATTCGTAAGTTTTGTTAATGATTAGTGACCTACACTTAGTCATTTACTTAGGCAGTTTTAGTTGGTTGTCACTATGGAAAGAGAAGATCCATCATCAGCATTTGAGTGCATAAAAAAGGATCACTACTTGGAACATTTTAACAGGTGTATCAGGTGAAATCTCTTAACAGAGTGGTTCTAGTAGACTGTTTTAAATCTCTTAGCAGAGTGCTTACTTTACTGTAAGTTGAAATCCTTTAACAAGGTAGATTGTAATGATCTTTAGTTCTTAACCGAACAAATCTTTAAACAGGTAGATTGCATGTTGCAATAAAAATCATGTAGCCCTAATAGGCATACTTTATTGCTGTAGTAGTGAAGATTTTTGGGTGTCATCCCCACCCCAGTTTTATGTATTTGGGTTTCTAGGTTACCAAAATTCTGTGTTATGAGTTATACATTTCATTTTATTGATGCTATCTGATGTTAGGTTAAATTCATATATGTATGAATGTGGATCAATTTGTCTTAAGTGGTTAAGTTTAAAGATCCTATTCACCCCCCCTCTTAGTATCTTTCTTTCCCCATTATTGTATTTCCAAAAATTGGTATCAGAGCACAGTTCACCTACAAAAGCTTTTAATCAGCTTGTGAGTAAAAATCTTGAGATGGAGGTTTACAAGTTGGGTAAAGTCATTGAGAATCAAAAGATCGAGATTCAACTAGCATTACATTAGCTTGAGATAGCAAGACATGAATTGAAGAAATCATTGATAGCTAGGAAAGATTTGGCCAAACAAATGAATGATACTCATTACTAGGAAAATGACACTGCAAATCTATTTCAAAATGGAGATTCTACTGAGAGTGATGCAGCAATTGCAGATCTACTAGAAAAGAAAAATGCATTGTGTGAAGAATTCAGAAACTTGAAAAGAGAACAAGAAATGCAGACAGTAAGACTATGTGAAGTAGTGCAACAAAAGAAGAAAGTTGAAGATGACAAAGCTATGAAAGAAGAAGATAAAAGAGTGATAACTATCAGACTTGATGAAAGGAAACATGATGTGAAAATGATGACAATCAATCAGGTTGACATGGTGAATCAACTTCTACTTGCAAATCAAGAGATTAGTAGGAAAGATATGGAAATGATGAATCTAAGATCTAAGAACAATCAATTGAAAGATGATTTGAGATCTGAGAAGGAACTTAATGAAACCATTGAATAAGCCTAATGAAGCCTTTACTCATTTTGAGAATCTGATGGAAGCATCAAGAAGGTCAAAGGATTCTTCTAGATTAGGTCACACTAAACCAAAGACATTTGCTAAGAAAGGAGAATAATTTAAGAATGGTGAAAGGAGAAATGCAAAGACAAAGCACAACAAGCATGTTTTCCACCACTATGGAAAACCAGGTCATACAGAAAACATTTTCTGAAGCAAGAAAGGTAAGTCCAATCCTAAACCTAAGTTCAATGATTACTGTTTTAATTACAAGAAATTTGGACATAAAGCACATGAATGTTGGGCTAAAGCAAGTGATGCACCTCCCAAACCAAGATTTAATGGTTATTTTTACAAGTTTCAGAAACATGGTCATAAAGCACAAGACTGTAGATCCAATGCTAAACAACAATGGACATCAAAGACCCAAACAAAAGCATCTAAGAAAGGAAACACTTAAAACTAGGATTATAATACAAGGAAGATTTGTCATTACTATGAAGAATATGGACATGCACCTAAAGATTGCTTAAAGACACATTTCAGAGGGAAATCTAAGAGTTGGATGAATGGAAGCTTAGTTTGTTTTAGTTGTTTGAAGATAGGTCACACTAAGAGAGAGTGTAGAACAAGAGTTCCTACTCCTACTGTTGAAGAAATAAGAGCACAGATGAACTAGACATGGTTAAGTAAAACAAAGCCAAGAAGTAGTGAATCCACTGAAGCTAAGGTCACCCAATCCAATGGATCAGGTGATCACACCATCTCTAACTGAGCAATAAAGTTATGTAAGGAACTACATTTAAATTTCAAATCTTACATCAGTTCCTAATATTTAAATGTGCCAAAGTCCATATCTGCATATGTTAAGATGCACTAGGACATTTTTGTAACAAGTGCCGAGAAGATTTATCTACACTATAGGTGCTGAGTTGGTTGGCCAAGTAAGTTGTGTAATGGCCAAGTATGGTAAGCTGTGTGGTATGAAAGTTGTGTTAGTCAGCCAATGAAAGCTGGCTTGCACTAACCTAATGGGTAGAATATTTATTGCTTACCTATCTTGACCTTTCAAGTCTATATAAGGATGAACAGTGTATTTTTTCATTTTACCTTGCAATTTTATGCATTCACGGAGCGATCGAAGAAGTTGCAGAATTGATCTTAGTAAATTTTATTTCAAAAATTTCAGCAATGTGTCATCGGCAACCCTAAGTTAAACAATGCGAAGTATTACTTGCCGAGGTACCCTATTCTTCATTCTCAAACCCTAATTTTAGAGATTATGGATGCAAGTTCTTCCACACCAGTTAAAGGAATGGAGGAGGATTTGAATCAAATTAAGTTAGTAAGGAGTGATGCATGTGCACCACCTAACTTTTGAGTTGTTTCAGAAAGTGAAATTCTAAGTGATCTAAACCAAGCCCTCTCATCAATCCCACCAAAGGTAATTATGATCCACGATGTTAGATCCTTCTACATGGTTAAGATTGGAGAAGTGGGTGATAACGAATTGAGAAAATCCTATGACACGTTATGTGAAAATATAATTATGAAAGATGAATTCAAGCATTTAGCCGATAAAGGGTTAACTCTTGCCCTAGATTTTCCCCTTGAATTAAAGGATGAATGGATTAAGGTTGTCCTAAGCCAAGTTCATAATATGCATATGTGGCTAGACAATGGACTAGTAAGGATCACAAAAGATATTATTCATAGAGTTACTGGATATCTTGTTATCAATGGTAAACAAATAATGAGAGATTAAAAGAAAGAAGAGATAACATCTAAAACTGGAGCTTTCTGGAACAACAGAGGTATGACCATCTCTAAAATTGAAGATTTAGAACTTGACTTTGGAGTGAGAGTGATTTCCCACAAGTTCTATCAGTCAAGTTGACTGGATAGTGTTCCCTGCACATCTGTGGACTAGGCATGGAAGATAGTGAAGAAGAATCACACCTAAGACCATGCTGAGATGCAATTGATATAACTAGCCGAGAACTTACTATCAATTAGAAAAGCTAAAAGCTCATCATGTAAGTTTGGCTCTTTGCTAATGTGTATATTCTTCTATTTATAGAAGGCATTTTCTACTCTAGGAAATATTGTTTGGAAGAAGGAAAGACCTATTACTATATAGATTAGTGAATGTATTCAGAAATTAGGCAATAATTTCAATTGTATTATGGGAAACTATTTTGTGGAATTCAAAAAGAGAATGAGGTTGAGGACCAGAATTCCCAATTCACTTGTGGAAAAGCACTATGAAGATATATGTTTCTTAGTCGATGTAGATTACACTTACATTCAGGCTGTGACACCTAGGGTATCATGGCTAGAGCCATTTCCCTATGAAGTTAACATTTATGAAACATCAATAGCTATCACAACACTCCTAGCAGAGAAGATTGATACAAAAGAAAAAAGATTCAGAAATTATGATGAAGCTAAGGAAAAGATATCCATGAATCTTAAGGCAGGAACCATGGAGAGAAAGAGGAAAAAGATTATGAAAAATCTGAGAAAGATGGTTGGCTTGCCGAGTGATGAGGAGCTAGAGGATGCACCTCTAGACATATCTACTAGAAAAGGAGAAGATGTATCTAAGGAACAAGAAGTAGAAGTCAGTGAATTTGTAGAAGAGATTACTATTAAAGAAAAAGGAAAGAGACCAGCAGTAGCCAAGGTAACCAAGCCGAGAGAATAAAAACCTAGAGTTACCCCTCCCATTGCAAATCATCCAGGGAGAAGGGCATCTTCTTTCACATCACCAGTAGAGAAAACAAAAGTTTATGTAAAGAAGATTGGAGAGAGTAGTTATGGATCAAAGACAAAATTTGCAACAAAGGTTGTGTTGAGCCTACAAGTTAAGAGACCAAGAATAAAATTGCATGTGGATCTAGAAAGTGATGAAGACAAGACAAAAAATGATGAACCTAGCAACATACCAAGAACACCATTCAAAATACCCACATATATTAATGAGGTATGTGAGAATTTGAGAAAATTTGCAGGGTTATCTGGTTTCAAGTTTATCAAGTATGAAAAATTGAAGGTAGAAGATAAGCATAAAGTTCAGGAAGCTCTTCTAGACATGATGTGTAATTTCAAGTTAACTCCTACAACAATAGGAAACAATGTGCCAAGTGAGTTATATTATTTTTTATCTGGCAAATGGGAATTTGCACTCACAACTGAAAGACAAATAAGGGAAGGCACATTAGCTCAAGTCATTCCTGAGCTAACCAAGAAACAGAGAGAAAATTTTGTTGAAGAGTATAAGCATAAATTCATACCTAAATAGAGAGATTATGCTATTTTGAAAAATGATATTGAAGGGATAGTACAATAGAGTACTAGGATTTGGAAGGAAATTTTTGGATTGGTTGCTCCAAAAGAGAAGAAAACTGATGAAGGAACATCTGAGCCAAAGGCTAAAGAAATTGAAACCACCCATGTACCACAGAAATGAATAGTTCAAATTTCTACTGAGCCTGACAAGACTAGAGCAGTAGCACAAGAACAAATAGAGATAGTTAACACTGTTGATCTGACAATTGACAGTCTAATTTATGTGACAATTGATGACTCTTGCAATTGGGATGTCAAGGGTCAGGATGAGACAAGAGACTCAACTATAGAATCACCTATTTAGGCAACTGAGGTTGAAGGAGAGAAGAGTACAGAGGAAGATCAAGAGAGAACTCAAAAGGAACCTTAGGATAAAGATGCTCATAAAGAAGAAGAAAAGGAGAAAACAAATGAAGAAGAGGTAATTACACAACATTCACCTATTTTAGAGGTTGTCAAATCAGTTATAGATAGTAGTGAGGAGATAAGAGATACTAACAATCAGCCTAAAGAACAAGAGGCAGTGCAAGTGTTGGTTGATCTACCACATTCTGCATCATCGACTCCCATGTGACTTAAAATAGGAGGCATGCCTGATCAACATGCAATTTTGACTAAACTAAAAGATGCAATGGTGACTACTACTAAAACTAGAAAAGGTATTGTAGAAACAAAGTCAAGCAGTAGTTCACCTGAATTTAAGAGGAGGAAATTTATGAGGAAGAAGTCTTTGATTCCTGTTGTCACATTAGATGAATTTAATGTGATTCCACCATGGGATCCCAATGTTTTTTCTTATGAACAGATTGAGACTCTTCAAGAGCTACTAAAGATGAAGAAAAGACAGGAGGAACTGAAAAGGGAGCATAAGCAAAAGCAAGTCTTACATGACATCAAAGACATATTTGTAAAAGCTTTTGACATGGAAGATGAAAATCCTGAAGCCCCTATTATTGAACAGTTAGTTTATATTGTGCAAAAGGTAAATGATGAGAACATTGAAGCCAATGAAAACCTGTTGCAATGGTCCAAGAGGAAATTTGAGAAAAAAGTACTAGTAAAAATCTCAGGAGAGATTGTAGTAAAACAGGTTGAACTTTCTTCTCTTGTATGAACTTTGGAGGAAGTTGCAAGAAATGCTTATTCTTTGTATAAGAGGTTATCTGATGTTGAATTCTTCATAAAGGATAATCTACAGGCTTTAGAGAAATTGTAACTAGACTTAAAGTCAACTGGAAGTTCACTGTGTATGG
Organism: Thuja plicata; assembly: GCA_018584345.1. Taxonomy (NCBI): domain Eukaryota; kingdom Viridiplantae; phylum Streptophyta; class Pinopsida; order Cupressales; family Cupressaceae; genus Thuja; species Thuja plicata. The sequence goes on along the minus strand of MU223575.1, from coordinate 3,085,204 downwards.
ATGCTAGCACTAGCTCCTTAAATTTTAACAGATTGACTTATGCACAAAGGAGGATAGCCAAGCTCATGGCTGAAGATGGTTAGATTAGGACCAAATTGATTACTATTTAGACAAGCCTGATACCTCATCTAGAGGTTATTCAGAAGGAACTTTCATCTAGAAATGAATTGGTTAAGAGAGATTCTCATCTCTCCATTGCAGAAAGTTTAGTAAGTCTAGCTGCTGAGCTAGAAGTGAAAATAGAGGATATGAAGTTTGTCAAGGAAAGTTGGGTCTCTGCATTTGCATCCACCTTACAACTTCATAAACAATTTTTGGACAAGTATGACTTGACCCCACCAACAATAAGTGACAAAAACAAGGGGGAATCTTACATGACTGGCAAGGATACAACATAAGGAGATCAGTATAAGGTATCAATGTAAAAAAAAATTTGAAGGCATGTATACTATGTAAATTTTTGTATGTAGTATGATGTACATTCCTAGGGGGGAGTACACTATGTACTTAGGCAACATTTTGGATGGAATGAATCGAAATGATAAGTGTTTTTTTGCCACTAATATCAAAGGGGGAGATTGTTAATCCCTAAGTTTTGTTAATGATTAGTGACCTACACTTAGTCATTTACTTAAGAATTTTTAGTTGGTTATAACTATGGCCGAGCTAAACATTTAAGGTCGAGCAATATTTCTGAGAAATTTTTAGGTTTCCAAGTTACATCATGCCGAGATGAGTAGAATATTAAGTGTCGAGCGACAAAGATGTTAAGTGATGAGCAAAACAGATTTTGCATACTTGTCAGGATTGATTCAAACTTTGATGTAAATGGTTTAGGCTGACTTGTATGAGATTTGGGCTGACATTTGCATGCATTTAATATTTTTCTACTGATTTAATTATGCATTTAATTGTTTTATACTATGCATGGCATGGATCCAATTAGGAAACCATGATGCATTGGAGGCATAAACAATAGATCTTGATCATTGATCTAGATCTCACTGCCAGATCTGAAAAGAAATATAATATTGCTTCTAACCCTAGAAAACATGAGAAGTGTGTGAGAAAGAGATATATAGAGAATGGTTTTTGTTCATGAGAGATGAACGGTAAGTCATTTTGAGAGGAAGCCTAGATAAAGAAAAATGATAGAGAAGTGAAAAGCAGACTAAAGACATATCAAATTGAGAGATCACAGAAGGTATTGGAAAGAGCAGATCCGTCATCAGCATCTGAGTGCATAATGAAGTATCACTACTTGGAACATTCTAACAGGTGTATTAGGTGAAATATCTTAATAGAGTGGTTCTAGCAGACTATTTTAAATCTCTTAATAGAGTGCTTACTTTACTATAAGTTGAAATCCTTTAACAAGGTAGATTGTAATGATCTTTCATTCTTAACCGAATAGACCTTTAACCAGGTAGATTGCATGTTGCAATCAAACTCTTGTAGCCCTAACAGGCACACTTTATTACTATAGTAGTGAAGATTTTGTGGGTGTCATCCCCACCCTAGTTTTACCTATTTGGGTTTCTGGGTTACCAAAATTCTATGTTATGAGTTATACATTTCATGTTATTGATGCTATCTGATGTTAGGTTAAATTCATATATATAAATGTGGATCAATTTGTTTTAAGTGGTTAAGTTTTAAGATCTGATTCACACCCCCCCTCTCAGTATCTTTCTTTCCCCATTATTGTAATTTCAATATTTGTAACCATATATTACCCCCCTTTATGATTGCACACTATCTATTGGTTGAATGGTAACAAAATCTAAACACCCACATGGCTTATCCTGCATATTTAGATGTAACTTGTTAAACATATGCAGTCTGTCGTTTGTTTTACTGGGATATGGACTCCAGTTTGTCTTCTTTTGGGTCCATTCAATGTCCTCTCTTGAAACACAACAATAATGTCATTTCTAAAACATAAAACATCTTCACACTGTTGAGGCCTTGAGTAGTTTTTGATTGAACTAAACATATTACATGTTCAATCTGCAATATAATGTAACCCTTTGTCTGAACTTTTATTATTACTATCTGAACATTTTAAGAATATGCAGTTCTGGTTAGTGCTAAATAACACTATATGTTTAACCTTATATAAATCATCACCCATGGGGTTTGAGTATGGGCTCGTGACTCCCATGAGAAACATTCATGACATGAAACTCATCCCAAACATGTACATCCCTTGTTCTGCATCTGTTCGACCCCATCCCCTACATATATTGAATTTTCAATTTTATTCAAACATGAATAATAACAACATGCTATTTTTATGGATACACACTATATTAATAACATGTTTAAGATGATGGCCTCACATGTTACTATCATTTTAATACACCAGAATAGCACTGTTTTCCTTACACTCTGCATAGAACATTACTGCATATTGACATAAGGCATGTGGCTACTGTCCTTGACCTCCTTCTTTGAATAAATAAAATACCTCAACATCATTGATCCCTTGTATGATTGAGAGCCATAACATGAATACATCCTAGATTTTTCTCCATTCTCATGAACATATGCATAAATAGATATCAATGTTTAGTTTGCATATTTCTTTTAATTAGTTTGTAGAAATAGATATCATTGTATTGATTTCTTATCTCATTAAAAAATATTGACATGATGTACTCGTTTAATGTAAATATTTTATGAATATGTTTTTTATCATCTTGACACAATGTAACTATTTTTTGTAAATGCACTCTCTATGACAACATATAAATCCACTGTAACTCCAATTCTTACACATTGTTTTTCATTTGTAGCTCATATGCTGATTATCAATTCTGTTATATATCTTAATTTGTTTGCAAACCATACTATTATGTAAACACAAACAACAACACTTCATAACATGAGACTGATGGTGACATGATTGATTTTTAAGCATGTGTTTTCTATAATTGACTCTCATTCACATGTCTTTTCTACATTTGCATACTTACTATAACAACATTACTTCAAATTCATCCTACATGATGATAGTAAACATTTTCTCCTCCATTTCTGTGTATCTCTTCTCAGGACCCTTTATTGAGCATGTGTCTCCTGAAGCATCCTTGTATCATCCTTCATGCATTGTATCCTCTTCTTCTACATTTGTATGAATTGTAACCTCTTTGCATGCACACATCCTTTTTGTATGTAATGCCTCATGTGATGTTCAAGCATGAGCTCGTGAATCCCATTGCATTTTTTTATTATCTACATTTAGTTACTTGTTCACCTATTGCACATACATCACCAATCAACCTATTAGGTCAGCAAGAAAAATAAGCCAATTAATGTTTGTGTTTTAGTGTCATATGAGATGACACTCATTCATGAATGGTGGTTGGTTTGTTTGTGTTTGTTAAACTAACAGGCTGATGCCATTCTAAAAAGGTTTCTCAGATAGAAATATTAAGTCCCTTTGATTTAGATATTTGGCTTTGAAAATAAGAACAATAGACATTAGAGTGACCATTAATAGTAAAAGGTTTCATGTTTAAAAACAAGTCCCTTTAATACTATCATTCACTTAGTTTGGATGCACATTTCCTTATTACATTGAATTTACCATATAGATATGCAACATTGAAAGAATTGATTGTAGTTGTATGTTATTTGTATTTCATGCATTTCTTAGATCCAGGTGGATCTAACACCATTTTATCTCTCATGATGCAAGTGAAAACCCCTAAAGACTTAGTGAAGATGAAGATGTAAGACTTGGAGACCTAAGACCTAGAAGACAACCAGCTGACATCAAACAAACAATAAGGCAATGCATGGGACCCCTACTCCATACTTCTATCATGATTTACATTCTTCAAATGTAATCTTTGATTGACATGAAATATGAAATATGAAAGGACACCTGTATACTACATTCAGTTTGAATGCACAATGTAGTGATTAGTTATAAATTTGAAATTTTGAAATGATCAATACTTAGAGTACAATAATGCCATCTAATAATGAATTCAATAATGAAATTGTAATCAATAATACCTTAAAAATAGTGTCAATTGGACCCTTAAAATGAAATTGTTTCCTATTTGTGTTTATCTTTTTGTATGTTGTAATTTTGGGTAACATATAGCTTATGTCCAGTAGGCATAGCTGTTCCAACTGGTCTAGAGTTTTCCATCACAAATTTCTTCAGTATCTCTTTTATGTATTTAGACTAAGTAATGTAGATACCATCCTTCATTTGATAAAATTATAAGCCAAAAAAGAATTTGATTTCACCAAACATAGACATATCAAATTCCTTACTCGTAGCTTCTGAGAATGCTCAACATAAGTCATTATATCCAGTAAATAATATGTCTTCAATAAATATTTCTGCTAATAGTATCTTGTTCTGAGGTCCTTCTTTGATGTACAAGCTACTATTGTCATTAGTTCTCTGAAATACAATACTTATCAAGTAACCATGCAGTCTTTCATACCAGTCTCTCAGAGCTTGCTTAATTTCATACAATGCTTTGTGCATTTTGCAAACCATATTCCTTTTATTAGGTTATAAAAAAACCTTCAGGTTGCTCAATGTAGAATTCCTCTTCAATAATTCCATTCATGAATGTAGATTTTACATCCATTTGATATACCTTGAATTCTTTATGTGCAGCATATGCCAAAAGAGTTCTGACTCCTTCAAGTCTTGAAACATGAGAAAAATTTTCTCATTAATCAATACCCTCTTCTTGAGAATATCCTTTACATACTAGTCTGGCTTTGTTTCTGGAAACTTCACCTTTCTCATTCATCTTGTTTCTAAAAATCCACTTAGTAAAAATCACATTCCTTCCTTTTGGTCTAGGTACAAGAGTCTAGGTTTTTTTCTTTTCTATCTGCTCAATTTCTTCATTCATTGCTTCAATCTAGTTCTCATCATTTAATGCATCTTTAACAGTTATAGGTTCAATTTCACTAAGTAAACATGTACCTTTTATTTTTTTCCTTTTCATTACACCTTCTGTCTGATCTCCAAGTATTTGTTCAGGTGCATGATGCCTTCTAACATATTTTGCAAGCACACAATCCTTCCTATTTGATTCTGGGCTTGCTCCACTATGTTAACCATACTCAAATATTCTGTCATGTTCTTCTATCTGATACTCAAGTTCCATTGTCTTAGTCTCGGGTGTATTTGTCTTTGACTCGGGTACCTCTATCTATGACTCAGGTGCCTCTGTCTGTGACTCAGTTTCTTCAGTCTGAGACTCGGTTCCCACTGTTTGTGACTTAGTTTCTTTAGTTAGCATCATTGGTTGCATAGGTTGCAACAAGGTTTGTGCTGATGAATTCAGTGGTTGACATCCTTTCTTTCCAATCACCATTGCCTGTGTCTTAGGTAAAGTATCAGGTTCATAATACACAAAGTTTATGAAGTCTTCAGGCTCTTTACTGCTCTATTCTTCATTTCTCTCTACAAACTCATCGATCTTTACATCCACACTTTCTATGAATTTATGAGTCTAGTAAGATTTAAACATTTATATGCTTTGCTTTTGCTGGATTAGCCTAGGAATATACCTTTATCACCTTTTACATAAAATTTTCCATTTCTTGTTTCCTTCAAGATGTAGTATCTACTTCCAAATAAAGAACATTAGGTTTATAGCCATACCATAATTCAAAATGTGTTTTCTCAGTACCTATCTTCAGTTGAACTCGGTTAAAGGTGTGAATTGCAGTGCTAATTGCTTCCTTCCAGTATTTTGTAGCAACATCCTTCTAAATCATCAAGGTTCTTACATAATCCATAATGGATTTGTTCCTTATTTCTACTATACCATTCTATTGTGGTGTACCTGGGGTAAATACCTATCTTCTAATTCCTCTTTCATTGAATAACTCATTGAATTCATTAGAAATGAGCTCTCCTCCTCTGTCAGATCTTAAGCATTTAAATTTCTTTCCTATTTCTTTTTCAACTCTAGCTAGGTACCCTTTGACCTTCTGAAAGGCTTCTTATTTTTCATTGAGATACATAATAATCATCACTCTAGAATGATAATAAAAAAAATGAAGTATTTTTCACCTATGTAACTTATTGTTCCAGTTGGTCCACATAAGCCAGTATGCATCAATTCCAAGACTTCTTCTATATTGTAGTTCTTTCTCTTGAAGTTAGTTTTCACATCTTCCCAATTTGGAATTATTTTCATATTTCTAGTTCAAGTTTCTTTAGAATAGGAATACATCTTACTCTTATGTTCTTACTTATGTTGATCAGGTTGACAAAGTTCACATGACACAACCTTTTATACCATAACCAACTTGTGCATGAGCAACTATATAGGGCTACAATATGCAATACGACCTAGGGATTCTTTGATTTTTTTGGCTTGTAGTTGTTCTAGCTTAACCACTAGAGTAATAAGGGGGCTAATCTAGTTCTAGTGTGTGGTGTGTGAGGATAGGATACCTTAATATGTCATTAGAGACCTCTTTTGCAAGTAGTGGTCCATTTAGGTCAAATAGGGTGTTTTGTCCATTATGATTTTAAATTGGACAAGTAAGGGACTTGAGGTCCTATTTCATTATTACAACACCTTAGATAGGCATTTGGTGAAGATTGGTTGACTTTTGACCAAGTTTAGATAGAAAATCTAGAAAAATGTAAAAGTTGTCAATGTTGTCATTAACAAAATTAACAACATTTGTTGCAAATTTTCAAATTCAAGCAATTGGTTAGGTAACTATCTGAAACCAATCATTTTTTCCCTTTGTCAACTAATTAAGGTGACCCATTATCTTTTGTAAGAGTTGGCATTATTGTGTCAGTGTGTACGGACTGCATAATCAAAGAACTGTTACAGTTTGTGTATTTTCTAAGCATTCGACATTAAGATGGATTAGATTATCTACTGTAGCTTCTGATTATGTTAATGTAGATTATTTTAGGATTCTATGTGAAGTTAGATTTCTATTTTTCATAGTTTTAGTTGCTTTTGTAAATTCCTTTAGTTTTTGTCCAGTCGTTGGCCTGAATAAGGCATCTTGTGCAAATGAAGTCATAATTCCATTTTACACTGTGGAACTTGCATGTGCCTTTGGTATCTAGAAGGTGAATCCATGTATATACTATACAAAAAAGGAGGGGCCCTAGAAAGCATGGGAGCTATTTTTCAAATGATTTTGTAGGAAAGCTAGATTTGCATGGCTAGGGATCAAAATGTAGTGCATAGATGGTAAGGAGGATTGAAGGCATTAGTAGCTTAAATCAGAGCTTGGAGAGAGGTAAGGATATGTATCTTGAAGTCCCAAATTCAATGAGAAGTGTTCATGTGCAATTTTTGATGGTGAAAACTGATAGATTAGGCTGAAAGCTAATCTCCCAAGAACACCTACATGCAAGACTGTCACATAAAGAAGCAAAGATAGAAGAAGCTATGGCGGCCAAAAGGCCAGAGGAGACATCGTATGCAACAAAAAACAATATATTAACAATATGTTTCTAGATTACAATGTGATGTAAAAGAACTTCGTAAAGAAAACTAAGAGGTGAATCCTTATAAAAGGAATCACGAAACCCTGAAAGGGAAAACCTAAGGTTAGCTTAAGCAACTAGAGTGAATAGGTGAGTTAGTAATTAGATCATAATGATTTAATTAATAACCT
>MU223575.1:3045784-3066281 GCA_018584345.1 Thuja plicata | reverse complement strand
AGTAAGTCTTTAAACTCAAATTGCTTAATTTGTGAGTTTGAACCAAAGTTTGTCAATGCTGCACTAGATAATGAAGAATGGATAAGTGCTATGAATGATGAGATTGAACATATTGAAAAGAACAAGATATGGTCACTTGTACCAAGAACAAATGAAAAGAATGTCATTGGTACAAAATGGATATTCAGGAATAAACTGAACGAGAATGGAGAAGTCACAAGGAACAAAGCAAGACTAGTATGCAAGGGGTATGCACAAGAGGAAGGTATAGACTATGGAGAAACCTTTGTACCTTCTGATAGGATAGAAGGAGTAAGAATTTTACTTGCTTATGCTGCATATAAAGGATTCAAAGTATATCAAATGGATGTGAAGTAAGCATTCCTAAATGGAATACTTGAAGAAGAGGTATACATTGAACAACCAGAAGGGTTTGTAGATCCAAACAAGAGGAACATGGTATCTAGACTTCACAAAGTATTGTATGGATTAAAAAAAGCTCCAAGAGCCTGGTATGAAAGTCTTCATTCCTATCTAATAAGTATTGGATTCATAAGGACTAGTGAGAATAGTAATCTGTATTTAAAAGAAGATACTAATGCTAACACTTTGATTGCCAAAATATTTGTTGATGACATCATATTTGGAGGAAATGATGTTCTATGCAAATCATTTTCTAATGAGATGAGCAAGGATTTTGAGATGTCTATGTTTGGAGAGATCAAGTTCTTTCTTGGTCTGCAGATCATTTAACAAAGTGAAGGTATTTTCATTACACAGTCCAAATACATCAAAGAGGTTCTGAAAATATTCAAGATGGAAGATTCCAAACTTGTTGGAACACCAATGGCTACTGGATGCTAATTGAAAAAAGAAGACAAGACAAAAGAGGTAAATCAGACTCTATACATATCCATGATAGGAAAACTCATGTATGTTGTACACACTAGACCAGATATTGCACATGCAGTAGGAATAGTTGCTAGATTTTCTGCTAACCCTAGGGAATCACACATAAGTGTTGTGAAAATAATACTAAGATATCTAAAGAATACTAAGGAATTTGGCTTATGGTATAAAAGAGAAGGCAAATTTGAACTAAAAGTGTTTACTGACACTGATTGGGCTGGTAATCTTGATGACAAAAAGAGCACAACTGGAGGAGCATTCTTTATGGGTGACAGACTTGTCACATGGATTAGCAAAAAGAAAGGATGTATCTCTCAGTCTACTGCAGAAGTAGAATATGTTGCTACTACTGCAAACTACTCAAATATTGCATGGATCAAATAGCTACTGGAAGGTATGCATGTGAAGATCAGAAAACCAGTAGTTATTTATTGTGATAACACCAGTGCAATAAATATTTCCAAGAACCCAGTCATGCATGCAAAGACTAAACACATTGCCATCAAGTATCATTATTTGAGAGAACAAGTCAAAGAAAAAGAAGTGATGCTTGAATATGTGCAATAAAAAGAACAATTGGCTAATATATTCACCAAGCCACTGCCCAAGGATACATTTGAGTACTTGAGAAAGAGACTAGGGGTCAAACCCATGTCTAACAGTCACTAAAAGGACTGAAGGCTGCATCAACCATATATTATCAGAATGTCAATCATGTTTGATGCAAGCATAAGCTGAACTTCAACGCTACATCTGTATACAGAAAGGTATATATAAGAACCAAGCACTAGAGAAGATTGCTATATTGACAATGGATAAGGGAAATTCAAGGAATATATTATGGAAAGAAGGAATTAGTTGCCAGAATGTCAGATATTTGTAAAAAAAAAATTTGGCATTGTTGTCAAAGGGAGAGAATGTTTCCATATTATCATCAAAAACTATTCATTATCATATTACTCCAAACAGGGAGAGATCATATCCAAAGGGAGAGTATTTGTATAAAATTTGAAAATAAAAGACAGTGACATCAAAGATGGAGAATAGTCAAAGAGAAAATTGACACAAAAAGAGGTCACAACACATCAGAAGAAGAAAAAGGAAAGCTGCAAGAATCAAATCTAAGCTTACATAGAGCTTACCGATAGTGAGACATTTTATCAGTTATCAAAGCAAACTGTTTGGTAATTTGATGAATCTCAACAATTGTATTTCATATTGTATTAGAAATAGTATAATGTGATAATATAGCATGTTGTCATCAATTCGAAAGGGAGAGATTGATGACATGTAACTGATTAAATGATTGACTATATTAAGTTGAAGATGATGCAAGACATTAAATCAGTTAATGGTTTGTATTGTCATTGATGTCAACTTGATATCATCTGTATGATCATGCCAAGGACTTCAAAGAAATAATGGAACAAAGGTTATGCTTCCAGCAATGCATAAAAGTCTAGTATTCACTAAGTGATGGACTACACCGGCAGAGTGCACACCATCGGTAAAGACAGAGATTAAAGTCACAGTGATGCCTGACGAGTAGAAGACATTGTTTCCCAAAAAAGTAGAATCACATGATACCTGACGAGGTAAAATAGTGTTTCCCGATGAACAAAGATCCAATGTTTCCTGACGGACGGAGATCCTAAAGCTAACTGAAGTGACACCAATGAAACTGGTAGTTGTCAGCGGCAACGAACTGTAGAATTGACCGACAGAATAGAGAGATCATAAAATGATAAAATATCTAGCTAGCAAAGCTAAAGGATAGACTTAACTGGCTATTTTATTTGTTTTATTTGAACACAGTTAAATAAGTGATTTGTACAGTTGGAAAGAAGATAACTATGAGATAAATCAGGAGTAAAAACCATAAATCAATTTGCCTAGATTTTTTTTCATGCCAAGAATCAAGAAACAAGAACCTAGAATTAAGGAAAATCATGTCTATTTGAGAGACAAGCATAGTTCATTCATGAAGTGGTCAATACTCAATCAGATACATGGGGGAGTGAATTGATAGAAGATGCTGAAGAGAAACTGATGAAGGATTAATTTCATGCAGTCATGATCAGTCAAGCTGAGGGAGAGCTAAAGAATTCTGCAGACACCGACGAATAGTGAACCACAACATCATAGAGCAGAAAGAGTTAAGTACAAAGGTATTGAATTGATACATTGATTAGAAATATATTGTAAGTAAATAGATCTGAAAATATGCAATCAAGTTGCATTTGAAATAGGTCACTTTGTTTCAGTTTAACCATTGAAGCATTAAAGTCTCCTAATATAGCAGGACTTAGCAGTCTTTTATAATTGAAGTATATCCTAACAGATTACCAGAAGGTTGACAAATGATAGTAGCACCGATCTCACCTAAATCCTATTGACAATCTAAGAAGGAGACTGATTCAAGGATGGTAGTAATATTTTGCATAAAGCCTATTGACAGTCATGAAACTAATTCAAGGATGGTAGCGTAGATGCCAAATACTTAGTGACAACCTATGTATTGAAAATCCTCTAAAAAGGTCGCACTTAACAGTGTGTTTGTAACCTTTAACAGCATTGGCTCCTAACAGGTCTCACTTCAGAAGAGTGAAAATTTGGGGTACTGGTCCCAGTGGTTTTCCCCTTAATAGGGTTTCCACGCTAAAATCCTTGTGTTATGTGTGTATGGTTAATTACTTAAGTGTTTTACATTCTACATATGCATTTATGGATTGACTGGTATACTCTGCATATTTACTGAGCATCGGTAAATATAGTTTACTGCTTATCGGTTATCAAGGAGAAATAGGATGGACAAGGTAAATCGATAGACAGTTATTTGTTTCAAATATTTCAAAGGCATGGATCTTGTTGGGACTAAATAATTTGAGAAGTATTGATTGGTGTATTAAAGTTTAAAATTGGATAAATTTTTGAGTTCACTGATTCACCCCCCCCCGCTCAGTTATTACTAACAATAGAGAGGTGTTCCTACCAAGCTTCAGATGAAAAGGGTGGGACCTTGCAAAATTCAGGCCAAATATGGGGCTAATGCCTTTAAGGTAGACTTACCATCAGATTTGAGCATATCTTCAGTGATCAACATACAAGACTTAATCAATTTCAGAGGGAAGATAGATGAGATCAGTGAAAGTATTCAATGAATTTGTGGTGATTTTGAGGCTATTGTATCACCTCCCAAACCACATTTGGTAGTTGACAAAGTTCTGGACTCTTGAGTTAAGAAAAATACAAATCATAAAGTACACATGGAACACCTCATCCAGTGGAAGGATAGAAAAGAATCAGAGGCCTCATGGATTGCAGAGGAAGACTTCAAGAAGGTGGGCATTTCAGAGGATATATTGTCCATAGCAGTGACATAGCTTTCCCTTGGGGGGGGAGTATGGTGCAGGAGCACCTAGGTAGGGCTACAATATGCAATATGACCTAGGGTTTCTATTATGCTTTTGGCTTGTAGTGGTTCTAGCCAAACCAGTAGAGTAATAAGGGGGCTAATCTAGTCCTAGTGTGTGTTGTGTGAGGATAAGATACCTTAATAGGTCATTAGAAACCTATTTGGCAAGTAGTGGTCCATTTAGGTTAAATAGGGTGTTTTGTCCATTATGATGAAAAATTGGAAAATTAAGGGACTTGAGGTCCTATTTCATTGTTACAACATCTTAAAGATAGGCATTTGGTGAATATTGGTGGACTTTTGACCAAGTTTAGATAGCAAATCTAGAAAAATGTAAAAAATGTCAATGTTGTCATTGACAACATTGACAACATTTGTAACTTTGAGCAATTGGTTAGGTAACTGTGTAAAGCCAATCATTTGGTTTCTTTTTCAACTACTTAAGGTGATCCTTGATCTTTTGTAAGGGTTGGAATTGTGGTGTCAAAGTGTGTACGAACTGTATAATCAAAGAACTGTTACAGTTTGTGTATTTTCTAAGCATTCGACTTTCAGATGGATTAGATTATCTACTGTAGCTTTGATTATGTTAATTTAGATTGTTTTAGGATTTTTTGTGAATTTATATTTCCATTTTTCATAGTTTAAGTTGCTTTTGTAAATTCTGTTAGTATTTGTCCAGTCGCTGGCGTGAATAAGGCATCTTGTGCAAATGGAGTTATAAGTCCATTCTCCATTGTGGAACTTGCATGGGCCTTTGAGATCTAGAAGGTGACTTCATATATATACTGTATCGCAAAGGAGGGTCCCTAGAAAGCATGTGAACTATTTTTAAGGTGATGCCCTAGGCGAGCCAGAGTTGCATGGTTAGGGATCACAGTGCAATGCAGAGGTGGTAAGGAAGATTGAAGGCATTTGTAACCTCAATAAGACCTTGCAGAGAGGTATGGTTATGTGTCTTGAATTCCAAAATTCAATGTGAAGTGTTCATGTGCAATTTTTGATAGTGAAAACAAATATTCTATCAGACAGGCTTTGAAAGCCCAAAAACCCTAAATTATAGGCTTGTTTGTAGGAAGGACTATACGAATAGTTTGAAAGTCCAAGACCTAGAAAATATTTAGTTTCTGATAAAGGGTACTAGAATCTAATTTTTTTTCCCAACATGTTCATAAGTTTTGTGAGTTATTGTAGAAAATGAGCCTAATTAGGCCTAATTTCTTGTAGCCCTATTTGGGAAGCAATTGTTGTGGTTTTTGGAACTCAATTAGAGTTCCCATGCAAAGTGTGTTTGTAGACACCAAAAAGGATATTTGTAACATCCTAGAAGGTCTAATTCTCTCTATGGAGTGATTACTAATAATCTTGGGTCAGTGTGTGAAGTTTGTGAAGATAGAGAAAGAAGGGCTATTGTTAGCCTAGATGGTGTTGTGAAGAGTTGTGGTTCCATTTGAATGGTGTTCACAAGTTGAAGGAGTAGGATTTTTCATAGATAATCCTAAGGAGATTAGGGTTAGGCTAGAACCCTAATAGGTCAAAAGAGTTACCTAAGGATACCCTAGAAGAAGATAGGGTAGAGAAAGAATTTTGTTACATCACCAACTTTCTTCTACTTGTGCAATAAAACATGAACTTTCATTGAGATCAAGATAAAATAGATTACCTTTTTTTTGTCTGTCAGTTCCAACTATGTTTCCTCTACCATCTAGGAGTTTTTCCTTACAATTAATGAATTCTACCTTAAAACCAATGTTATTCAGTTGTTCCACAGTTAGTAGATTATGACTTAGTCCTTCAACCCAATAAGCATTATGACATTTGATTCCTTCAGTAAGAGAAATACAACCTTTACCTTTTACATAGCAGGGTTCATCATTCCCAAAACTAACACTCCCACCATAATAATGTTCAAGATTTTAAAATTTTGTTTTATCACCATTCATGTGGTGAGAACAACCACTATCAATTATCCAGGTATCATTGTTGCTAATATGAGAATATAGTGTTGTCTTTTCATTGTCTTCACTATTTGACTCATCCTTAATAGCAATGTAAACCATTTCATCTTCATCTTTATCACTATGAGAATCTTTAGCAAAATAACAAGATTTCTTACCTTTGTCCTTGTAGCTTTTGTAATCTTTCTTGCCTTTATACTTGTTGAAATTTTTCTCACCTTTGTCTTCCTTGTTTGGACACTTTACAGAAATGTGACCAACCTCATCACATGAAAATAAAATCAATTATATCCTTCCTTTGTATTGTCCTTTTCCTTTTGCATCTCTCCTTGCAAGTAATGCTTCAATGATTTCCACATCCTCATCATCAGAATCATCATCAGTATCATTGTCAATTTGTTTTCCTTTCATTTTTACAAGGTTTAATTTAGCTTTGAATGCTAACTCAAGATAGCTAGGATTAGGGGAATAGTTGTCAAATTTATCCAACTCAAAAAATGATAATCTTCCAATCTATCTAGCTAGAGTTACATTTCATTACTGCATCTCATCTCTTGAATAGCTGAAACTCTAATTGCATAGATAGGAAGTAAATTTCTTAATACCTTGATGACTATTGATTTTTCTTCAATTGTTCCACGAGAAGCTCTGATTGCACTGACACTTTTCTTGATTCTTTCACTGTATTTTGTAATGTTTTCTCCTTCTTTCATTTTCATCATATCAAACTGACCTCTAAGACTTTTTTTCTTTATCTCTCTTCACATTTTCATCTGCTCCATAGATATTATGCATTTTGTTCCACATAGCAAAGGCAGTACAACATTCCTTGACTTCATCAAATTCAGAATAGCTGAGTACAAAGGCTATATCAATCATCATTATTTTTTGATAATTAATTTCCACCGTCTGATCTACACACATAGGTCTCAATGGTTCCACATACTTGTGATCGAAGAATTGCAAACCAGTATCTCTAATAGTAGATAGATGTAGCCTCATCAGATCTTTCCATGCAATGAAGTTATCCTTGTTGAGCTTAAGGATCTCCCTTCTGTAAGACATCTTTGATATTTAGCTTAGGCCTTTAAACCTTCCCGGTAAGCACTTACAGATTTGATACCAATTGTTGTAAATGATTTGAGTAACTGAGAGAGGAGTGGTGAATAAGTTTCCACAAAATAAAATCCAAGTCCCTTAGATGTCTTAAACAAATCAGTCATTATTTCTCGATTAACATAGATATTTAACTACTAGTCAGTTAATATTTCAAATCTTAAGATATTAACTATAATTATCTTTAGTAATTAATTGCATAAACATAAACCATAAATAAAATGAAATGTACACAAATAACACCAAGATTTAATGTGGAAAGCCAATATGGGAAAAACCACCAATAGCAACTAGTCATTGTTTTTCACTCTTCTGAAGTGAGCACTATTAGGAGCCAACCCTGTTAAAGGTTACAATAACACACTGTTAGGTGTGACTTGGTTAGAGGATTTAGTCACCCTCTAAAGAGTGACCTTGTGAGAGGTATTCAAAGACTTCAATGTAGAAATTTCACCTTGTGAGAGGATTTACGCAAGATAGTTATGTCTACTTTGTGATGGTGATTGTAGCCAAAGAGCCAAAATTTCACTATGTTAAGAGATTTTTATCACTTCTAAAATTATTAGAGAGTAACAATGGATTGACCTATTTTGATAAGAAACTATCTTTTCTAATTTTAATCTTTGTTCTGGATTAAATACTTGATCCTCACTGATCGAATATTCTGTTGCAGTCCTTTATGTTCTATCCTCAATCAAAATCCCATCTGATTTCGCCTTCACTCTTCATATCACTGTTCACATGCAATTCCATATCACCACTATTATCTCACAAAATTCAATCCAAACTTGACCTTACATACATATTTTAAGCCTTGTCAAGTCAGCCTTGATATCCTTCCAAATAAATAATAAAACTCATGTCTTTCGGCTGCATATAAATAATTATCCATAAAATATAATCCACTCTTAGTCGGCTGACACTAACTATTTTTCTCGGTCAACACTGAAATCCTTCAATGCTCGACAAAAATTGTAATGCCCGAGTGAATTTGGTTAGAACTAAAAAAAAACTTTGGTCATCTTCAATGCTCGAGAAAGCTTGACAGACACTGACTATGCTCAGATAGGATGAGACATTCGTGTAAACATTACTGTACTTGTGTAAACATCCATGAAAATACACAATTGAATAATTGTCAACAATAAAAGGATAGTACTACTCAAAGAAATTTTCCAATGATTATGATTTTAATATATATATATTGATTTTATTATGACTTTATATTTTTTATTTTACTAAACATAGGTTTTTCTCGTATATCAATTTCTATGTTCAATGCTTACAATAAATATTAAACTAGGTAAATTTTTTGGGAAATATGTATACAATAGGTATTTATGTTATCCTTCTTTAAAAAAAGAAGAAAATGAACTTTAACATATATATAGAACAAGTGAGGGGCGACAAAATGAACCTATGTCTAAATTATAGTTAATTAAACTTCAAAACTTAATAAACTATAAAATATTCAACCAATTCAAATGAAACCAATTGGATACACTAGATTGATGATCATATTTTTCATTAGTATGCAAAATAAATAGTTTTTGAACCTTCGATAACATGATCAATGAAAGATAGTGTTATAGTGCAACCCACCACAGAGGTCACCAAAAATGCTAAGTGCACTATCAGTGACAGAATGATCATAACTTAAACTGACAACACAAGTTCACAGAGGAACCGGACAGACAAGTTTATAGTGAACACCGACAAAAAAGTTTACAGTATAAACTGACAAACATTCTAGAGAGAAAATTGAGAAGAATAATGTCTATAGAGACATCACTAAGAAAAGACTACAGAGCAACCCGAGCACCAGTCTACCGAGAGACATCTTAAATTCTAAGAAATGTGGATCTAAGTTAAAAGCCATATAAAACACTTAAGATTTATATTTAATTTTAAATCTTATATTTAAAACCATTTCTTGAGGGATAATTAAAGCAAATGTAATTGTTTTAATTAGTTTAACTAATTGTAAACATGCAAACTAGGAGATCAAGGTCAAGTTGTAAACCTTTGATCATAGAGCTTTCATAGTTAAGCATGAAACCTATTTTAGGTCAATTCATTGTATAAATAGATGTGTAATCAATCAAAACAGATGGATGTGATGATGATTGTATCTGAAGAGCACATCTATGGATCATATACAGAGTTTCATGCAGAAGGACAACAAAAGATGAAATTAGTTATAAATAACAATATTCAAGGCTACCAAGTATAACATAGGCATTAATAAATCACTATAGGTGATACATATCATATTGTAAACTTTAAAGGATCTGTACTGAGAAATCTAGGATTGCATTTTATTAGGTCAATAAGTATTTTTGACTACATTCTAACAACTATAGAAAATAGAAGAAAATCTTTAAGAAGGTGGATTTAACAATCCTTTTTTAAATGTCTTAGTCGAGTGCACATGAGACAGTGTTGCTAAATATATTAGCAGAGTAGACCTTAACTAGTATAAACATTTTACTCCTAACATGGTAAGATCATCAAAAGTGATCAAAATTGTAAGTTGTAACCGACACCGCGGTTTTTACCTTCTAATAGTGGTTTTCTACGTTACCAATTATTGTGTCATGTGTTATTACATTTCATGAATGTTTCTATGAATGTTAACATGCAATTAAGTTTATGTTTTGATATAACATGCATAAAGATAGAATCTCAATTATGGTTGGTAATGCAAAGAATTGATTACTAAAGGATTAAAGGTTAATTGATAAAAAATTTAAGGGTACTTATTCACCCCTCCCCTCTTAGTACACACAATTCCATTATTCCAACAATTGGTATCAGAGGTAGATCTCTTATTTGGGAAAGTTTAAATCACTTAAGAGAAAACATCATACAATGGAAAGGTATAAGTTTGACAAGAATATTGAAAATCAGAAACTGCAGATACAGATCTTCTATGAGAAATACAAAGAATCTAGAATCAAGATGAGAGAGCTACTAGATGAAAGAAAGGTTATGGCATCTTTCTGTAATGAAATAGACTATCGTGAAAAAGAGATACCTGATTTATTTGAGTCAACAAGATCTACATCTAGCAATACATTAGACACATCTGAAGGAAGCATTACAAGTCTGAATGAAATCAATCAACATCTGGATGGACAAGTGAAATCACTGCAAATCGGTCAAGAGACATAGATGGCAAGGATGTTTGAGGTTATGAATAATTCTAGATAAGTTGAGCAAGAAAGAACACTAGCTATTGATGACAGGAGGAAGATCATTGAAAAGCTACAAGAGAGAGAAAATCAGAAATACAAAGACTTACTGAACATCATCATGAGATCACCAATCAGATTATTCTTATGATTCATGATGAAAACTGAGTGAACATAGAATTGAATGGGAAATTTGAAGCTATTGGTGAGCTAAGAGAAGAAAAATAAAAACTAAAGCATGAAGTAAGGATTCAAAAACAACACAATGATATGATTAATAAAGTTGAAGAAAGCACAAAAAGAATGGATGATTTTCTAGATGGACAAAGAAGAGTCAACAAGAATACCAGTCTAGGGTATACCGAGCATGGGGAATCATCTTACCAAGCTGATAAAAAATATTTCTAGAAAAATCCAAGTCCAATGAAGAATTCATGCAACCACTGTGGAAAACCAGGCCACACATCAAATGTTTGCAAAAGAAAAATTAAAGGTATTCCTAAATCCACATCTACATTCATAGGAAATTGTTATGATTGTAACAAGAAAGGACACAAAGCACATGAATGCAAATTTAGGGTGAAACAACCAAGGAAGGAAACCTACATGGAAAAATATTTTCCTACTTGCAAAATGCATGGGAACACATCTCTTGAATGCAAAAAAAAGAAAAGAAAAAGCAAGCATGGAAGCCAAAAGAACAATAAAATGCTTATCAATATAAAAGAGTCGGTAACTCATATATTTGGGATTACAACACACGAAAAAATTGCACAGCATGTGGTAGATATGCAATCATAGTTGCAAATGGCATGAGAAAATGGATAAGAAAGTCTAGAAGATGGAATAAACCTAGAATGACATGCTTACACTGTCATATGGCCGGTCATATAAGAAAGGACTATAGAAATTGAGTGATAGAGACAAGTACTTTTTCCAATGGAAATACCATTGAAGATATCAAAAGAATGAGAAACAAAATATCGAGGAAATCTATAAACAAAGATGATGCTAGACCGAGAAATACAATTGGTAACACCTTATCCAATGGATCTAATTATATCGCCAACCCCACCTAAGCAGAACAAGTAAGTATGGAACTGCACTATACCAAGTTATATTTTACATTAGTTCCATTATACATTGATAAAATACCAAACTAGCATGAATAAAGATGCACTATGGTATTACTTGTTATGAATTTGTGAATCTAATCTCGTTGGTCAATACATATCAAGAATCATCGATGAACATACAAAAGCTAAAGTTGTTGATGTAAATTGAGCATCATTGGTAATCATATAAAAGACAAATTAGTCTTCGCTACATACTGAGCTCCATCGGTAAACATGTGAAAGGTAGATTGAATTGAAACTTACCCTGAGCATCACATTCTCACTGAGAATGAAGTTAGCATGTTCCCCAAGTGAATTCATCTTCAAACATTGAGAAGTGGGTGAAACATTAAATGCACCACTTAGGACATCGTCTATAAAAAGGCGACAAAGAGATCATTGGTTCACAAAGTGATTAACAGAAAAGTGAAGAGCACAGAGTGAAGAACAACAACCAGATTGTAGAGTGAATCACAAGAAACTTCATGGCATTCAGATAGATTCATAGCAGCAACAAAAGGTCAAGTGAGTAACTAAAGAATCACCGAGATCACAGTTTATTTATGGGAAAATCCCTAATTTTAAGAAATAATAGAAACCACATCTCGCATTTCCAAGATCAAGAATTCCAAAGATAAAAAGGTGAACCTAATCAAGAACACTACATGTGAAGACCCTAAATAAAAATTCTATCAAGAGGTAGCTTCACAATCCAAAGATGCTATAGTGTTCTCAAGCATACCGCCTAGGGTTTTGCTAGTAGAGGATGTTCGGGTGTATATCCACTACAAAGTTGTAGAAGTCAGAGATTTGGAAATTGAGGAAGCTTACAAGAAGCTTTGCACAAATGGAAACATCAAAGATGAACATAAACACATTGAGGTGAAAGGGCTGCCAAATTCCCTAATGTTCCTGAAGGAATTCAAGACCGAGTGGATCCAAATAGTTCTTAGTCAGGTACATGACTGAAAGATGTGGCTCGATGAGACAAAACTAATTACCAAGGATGTAATACATGCAGTGACCGATTATCTAGTAACCAACAAGGAAAAAGAAATCAAACATCCTCCTTGCCCTAGCATAGAAAAGATGACAGGTGCAGTATGGGATTGCAGAGGATTGAAGGTAAATTTCATCACCAATCCAAAACTAAAGTTCAGTGCATGTGTGCTAGGATACAAGGTATTCCAAACTAGTAGAATAAATAGCATTGCATGCAGAGTACTTGACACTGCTCACAAGATTGTGAAGAAGGGTCTACAACAGGATCTTTCTAAGCTTCTACTCAAGCAACTAGAGGAGAACATGAGGACCATTAAATCAACAAAATCTAATTCATGTAAGTTTGTTTCACTCCTCATGTGTATATTCTTCTACTTTCAAGACTTATTCCCATCTATCGATAATGTCAATTGGGACACTACCCGACTAGTGATAATTAAAATTAGTGAATCCATTAAGTCACTATGAGACAACTTTATATCAGTCATGGATGAATATTTCATTGGATTCAAGGACAAAATGCAAAAAAGGATGAGGAGACTAGAACAACTAGTGGATCAATATAAAGATGATTTTTTTTCATGGTGGACACTGATAGAACCTTGATCAAACAAATTGTACCAAGGATAGCATGGTCAACACAATTTATGATGAAATAAACATAGATCATGCCTATCAGAGCCCATGTTTCTACACTAGGAGCTTTGGGAAATATGTATTCCCATTAGTTGTCTTTTGAATTTAAAACATTACAACAAACATAGACATAAAACTTTGATGTATTTAAAACCATTGCTTTATGAATATTTGATTTCTTTTGATGTTATTGGTTTGATGTTGGTTCTAAGTTGTGGTTTGGTTCTCTGGTTGATTCAAGAATTATGCCTGAAACTAGAGCTACTAGGGGTCATGGAAAAATCCAAAGCGGTGGTTGTGGAAGGGGTAGGGATAACAATCATTCCATGACTGTCAGTCAGGATAGTACTCATCAGCACAATAGAGATGAGTAGAGGGATGAGCGTTGGGCTAAGTCTAGAGGGCTAGACATTAGGCAGTTTTTGTAGGAGTTACTGAGCCATATCTCTAAGCAAGGTAGAGTGGAGAGGGAGAGATCTAGGAGCCCTCCAAGGAGGACTTTTTCAGTGGATCCTGTAGTTGTGGCAGAAAACCACATGAGAGTTCCACCTATTTCATTTGATGGGAAAGGAACAATATTGAGTATCATGCTCTTGTGTGTGGGGCTTCAGTTTCCAGATTCCTACAGTGGGGAATGATCCTCAGTGTTCCAATCAGAGACCTGGGAAGGGTCCTATGGGACCCAAACTTTGAGTCTTTCAGGACTTGGATTAGATTTTCTGTGATGAGAGATTGATTTCTCTATCTTTGTTTTAGGCTTCCAAGACTAAGCCTGGTTTTAGGGTTGAAGGATGTAATACCCACCTCTTAGTTTTCTTTTTAGTTTGTGGATGCCAAACTCTTTTAGGACTTTTCGTGTATGTATGGATTTATTCAGATGATTTAGATGGTATCTATGTATTACATTTCAGTATGTTATTGATCCATTGTTACTATGTTATATCTTCTGTGTATATGTGATTTATGATTATTTAATGATGCGTATGTATATGTTAGGATTTTATTTTGATTATGGTTTTCTGACAATACTAACCCTATATTTGTATGTACATGGATCATTGTATGTTTTACATTACTGTTTGATGTGCTTGGTATGGTATGGGACAAAGTCATAGTTACTTGCTTCGGCGAGATCCACATGATAACCTAGTCTCAACCATTGGTTTCTATATGATATATGTATGTATGTTCGTCTTTGTGATGACAGGTTTGCAGGTACCAGGCAATGTCTTCCCTAAATTGGTAGGAGTGAGCGTGCCCTATCATAATATCTCAATTGTAAGAGAGGGGAGATAGTTTTCAGGTCCAAATCCTATCCTAAACCTAATTTTCCTATTTAGTGGACAAGTATCAGTATTGGCTACCTTACCAAATTTGTATAGTTGATAGGAATTCGTGTATCCCTTTCCTTGAGCATCTTTGATTTTTCTTGTGTTTGATTTCAAGTGCTTGATTTGGTTATTTGTGTGTTGTATCATGTTATTTATATAATTAAATATTATTGAAATTAATTATTAAGTATAGGGTATTTAATTAATTGAAAATTAAATTAAATACCTATGTTTAATTGAAAAGTTAATTAAAAGTGCAATTATTCAATATTACTATTTAATTGAATATTAGAGTAAATATTCTTTTATGTCTTACTAAATAATTAAATATTAAGTTGCATAGATTATTGTGATTCAAATATTTAATTTATTTAATTTAATATTTTATTAATTTCATGTGCAAGTTCATTAGTGAGTTTAGAGATTGAATTCAAAATGCAACTTGGGTTACTAAGTCAAAGTTCAGTTGTGCAAGTAATTAGATATTTTATTTAATAATTAAAGAATTACTTTCAATTTTGAGAGTTGAGTTCTTTTAGGAGTTATCTAGTGTGTTTTCATTAGGGTTTGCATGATTAGGGGAAGTTGATCCTCTTTAGGAGGATTCTTCTCTCATTTGGGGATAACAATTTTTTGAGAGCATTTTTGGAGAAGCTTTGTGTGTTCTTGGTTTTTTAGAATATTTGAGGATTCTTGTGGATGCATGTTGGAAAACGTTTGTGTGAAATTTGTGATTGTGTGTGTGCTTGGAAGATCCAAGGTTTAATCATCTTTAAAGGAAAAATTCATTCCGTTCTTGCATTGGATATTCTAAGGTAGGGTTTGATCATTTTCGTGATTCAATTCTTGTTTAAATTGTGTCTTCTTTGTGCTTAATTTGATTAAACTTCCTTAAATAGGAGTTGTTGAAATTCTTGTTTAAAAGGGTGTTCTTGAAACCCTAGTTTGCTTATTATTTTAGGAAATTTTTATTTATCATAGTATTGTTATGCTAGCCAATTTTTGTTGAAAGATTCCTTCAAAAACTCCTAGAAAACAGAAAAATTAAAAGGGCCTATAGTTTGGACTTTAGAAAAATAGAAAATGTTTCTTTAGGAAAAATTAACCTTTGAAAGAAAATCATATTTCTATGGGAAAAATTAATTGGAGGAGGAAAATGATCTCCCTGGAAAAAATATAGTTTTAGAAAAAAAAAAAAGGACACCAGTCATGTGAAAAGCTAGAAACAGACAAATATATATGTTATTTTAATTTCCATTTTCAGAAATAAACCAATTGAAAAAAAAGGATTAATTAAAATGGTTTTGTTTTATTCAAAATTGCATTGTTTAGATTTTTTTTATAAAAAAAATAAAAATTAAATTAAATGTTTTATGGGGAGTGGGTGGCGGGGGCCACCACACCCCGCCCCCTGCACGCAGTACCACCAGTAAAGGTGAGCCGTAGGTCCAAGGACCTGCGTACCCATTGTACAGTGGGCCCGCGATGGTACCACTGTCAGTGGGGCCACGGTACCCTGTGGAAGTGACATGGGGTGGGGCCGAGACCCCTTCCCATACAAAGTTAATTTTTATTTGTTTTTTTTTTTTAAAATTGTTATGATTCATTTTTTTTTAATGTATAATATAATTTTTAGTTTTAGTTCATTTTTTTATAAATTAGTTTATTTTAATTTTTTAATTTAGTTTTAAATTAATTTTTAATTAGTTTATTATTAATTTAAATTAGTTTATAGTTAATTATGAATTAGTTTATAATTAATTTTTAAATTAGTTTATAGTTAATTTTAAATTAGTTTTAAATTAATTTTTAATTAGTTTTATATTAATTTATGGCATGAGGAGGTTGATTAGGGATGAAATTATGTAAATTAATTCATAATGTGATTAATTTTATAGGTAAACGAGAGCATATATTTTTATCATTGCTATTAATTGATCATTATTAATCAGTAAGATCATATGGTGTTGGTAGTTATTTATAGAGGTAATATTCAATGATTAATATTGACTCTTATGTTGCACCTAGGAGTTTTATAATTTTATAATTATAACTGGAATTGGTAATTATTTCCTAGATGTATTTATATGTTTTTTTTATAAATAGATCTATAGGAAATGTTAACGTTTACCAGTGTGGTATGTTTAATTATTGTTGAATAGTAATTTTAGTGGATAAATGAATTTGCATGATTAGGGATTATAAATTTGTTTATCCCTACGTTAACATCGTATTTAATTTAATGCATTCTAAATATGATTTGATTGTACCATGATGTGTTTTGGGTGCGTGATTAAATGAATTGTGTATTCTCTTATGTTATCCTGTTTTGGGTATCTGTTGGGCTACATGACCCTTAGGACATAAATCCAGAGGTTTTAGAGTTGTACTTTCTGGAAGGTATCTTATATGATGTTAGTTCATGATTTATGATGATGTCATAGTCCTGATATTCTTAGACCCAACCTGGTTCTGTTATGATGTGTTGTTTGGTCTTGTGAGGATATTGTGGATGTTTTGTGGTTATTGAGAACCTATGTGCACCTAAATGGGTAGGAGGTGATTTGACTTATGATATATCTTTATGATACTCTTTTATGAACCTAGGGTAGGTTACCTAGTTGTATAGTAGGAGGTGGCTTGCAATAAGTGCTAGAGTCCACAAGTGGCTGCTAGGATCACTTATTGTAAGTAATGGTAACAAGTGATAACATAATAAATTAATTAGGGTTCCCTAGTATTAAACTAATAAGATAATGCCTCACCCATGCTTGAGCACTAGTATAGGCTAAGATGGAGGGTGAGATGATGCTTGCTACCTTGAGGGGTGTGGGTACAACATCATTAGTGATCTTGCCTATTTGAAAGGCCATTGATGCCATGTATAGTCACTTGAGTGTCAGAATCCTTTGAGGGATTGCTAGGACAAAACTCAAGGGTTAGAAATACATGATGACACCTTCCTATATACATCTTAGGTTATCCTACGTGTGTCAGTACCTTTGGTGTTGTTTAGTGTTTCTTATTATGGTTTAGAGTGCTTCTAGGATAATCCTATGCATTTGAGTATGAGGCCATGTATACCTTATTTGCATTCTTCTTGTATACCCTGTGTGATGGGCCTATTACTATCTCCTTAGCACAGTGGGAGTGGACCTTTGGTTCCACATGTTCAGGTGGTAATGATTCTTATTACGATTGAGATTCTGATAGTTCTTCATCACGCTTGGATGATCATTGTTGCAGTTTCATCTTCCTAGTCTTTTGAAGACTTGTTCAGTTACTTGAGTTGTGTATTGTACCATATGTAGATATTGGTTATCATCCTTTGGAGGATGCATTGTATTTTTTATTATGTATTATTACATACCCTGTGGCTTCTGCAGTGGATTTTGATTAGGTATTATACCTTTGGTATCAGATGCATATGTAATCTTTTATTATGAGACGTATGTAATTGGTTTCAGATTATGTAACCTTTATGTTAGTTCTTTATATAAATGTTATTCGTATATTATTTCACTTAAGTAATTCTACGTCAAGGAACCCTTGTGAAATGTCATCTATGTTATATTGTACTTATGTATGTCATGTACTTCATTGTATTGCTTCCGCATTGTTATCATTACTGTTTGTAAACATTTAATAAAAAACATTATTCCTTAAACTTAGTGTCATGTTTAGGTTAAGTTCTCATGGGTTCCATGTTACAATGCCACAAATGCTATTGAAGCACTATTGAATGAACCACTAGAAAAATCATTACCAAGATTTGGAACCTATAAAGAAGCTAAGGCTAGAATCAAAATAGGCCTAGTAGTAAAGAAGATAGATAGAAAGAAGACCAAAATGGTAAAGACACTTGAAAAGAAGTTGTCAATTAATGAAGGAGAAACAAAACAAAAATATTATACTGAGGGACAGTCACCCATCAGTGAAGGTGAATAAGTGAGTGACTCTGAGTCAAAAGAGTCTGATGCACCACCCCCAAAGAAACTAAGGACAACTGATGCATCAAGAACAAGAAGTCAAACTACAAAATCAAACTCACCATCGGTTAAGAAAGGACAACTGAGGACTTATAAAAGAAAGCATCAAACAGGGAAAACATCCAAACCAACTTAGAGGAGAAGGAGATTAATCTAAAGAAAGGAAGATAAGGAAGACACTAAACAATATGAACAACCTGAAAAGAAAAAATTTCCAATGATAATTGATGAGATTGTTGCATCAATAGTCAACATAGGTAGCATATATGATCCTAAGATTAGGAAATGGCTAACCTTATCTCCCGAGGATCGAAATAAAATAGAAGAAGCCATCATCAAGACAATGTGTGTATTCAAATATATACCTATACTATTTGATAAAATGATGCCACCAGAACTTCTAGACAGGTTATCAACAAGGTGGACATTTGCATTGAATTCTAAAATAAAAATAAGGGAAAGATCCCTAGTTTCAATAATGCCACCCAAATCAAAGATGAAAGAAATTGATGAAATGATGAAGATGCACTCAAAGAAGTTCTCAGCAAAATTGAGAGCCTACAAAGTACTACATGGAAGCTTAATAGAGCTTGACAAAGAAACTAATGACCCTTGGAGAAAAATAATCAATGTACCTAAAGAGGATACAAGCCCCAAAAAGGTATTGGCACTTACCAAGAAGCCTCACAATGAAGAGAAAGCTGAAACACTGAGCCTTGAACACATATTAATAAATGATGTTTAGGATGTCAATCTAGTTGAATTGGAAACACAGGAAAGAAAGGCAATGGATGATGTACCTCATATTTTGCAGTAATTAAAGGACACAACAGATGTCACAATCCAAGATGTGACAATAATAGATATCACTGGAGATCCTATCGATGAGGTAAAGGTAGATTAAGATGTCACTAGTGCAGCTGAGAAAACCAAGGAAAAGGACACAAAAATGGATGCTATACAGGTTAATATACCAAGAAAAATACCATTATTGATAGAGGCTATCAATGTTAGAGTAGTCGAGTATTGCTAATAATTAAATTAGTTAATTATTAGTTCATCTACTCTTAGCTTAAGTTAGACTTAGGAAAGTTTCCTTTTCTGAGTTGTTTCCCTTTTAGGGTTTTGGTATCCTTTATAAGGATTGACCGGCTTTCATTTCATAAGGAGATTGTATTATTTTCATCATTGTGTTAATAGAAGATAATTTCTTTCACAATGGGTTTGCAGTCTTTGGCCTATCGGCCGCCATAGCTTTCTGGATCCTTCTCTCTTCTGTCTGTTTCATTCTGTCTATAATAGCTTTGCATGCAGGGTTTCTTGGGTTGATTTGATGGTTATCAAATCCAACATGGTATCAGAGCTCTCCTGCATCTGGCTGTTCGTTCTTTGTTGAAGCAGTGAGGGTTTGAAGCTTTCAGAAGCTTTTCTGGCATTTGTCTCTGGTTCTGGGGGGTCTGTATTTTTTGGAGCTATTTGAGCTAAAACGGAATCCACCATTACGTCCAGAAGGCCCAAAAGAGTCGAAATCATATAAAATTTTGACCATTTTGGTTACAGGGGCCTCTGGAGATTTTTTTCGGCCTCCTACGGGCCGTACGGACATGAATTTTGAGAAAAAACCACTAAAAAATGCATGTTTTTTAGGTTTTTTGCATTTTACTTTACGTGGGTAGTGTTTTTTAAGTGTGGCCGCTGCCACGCCACCGCCAGGCCACCGGCGCTCCACCGCCGCCGGCCGGTGGCCGGCCCGCCACCGCCCTGCTCCTGCTGTGTCCCCCACGGCCCGCGCCGCTCTCCCCACCGCGGCCCGCGCCGCCCTCTATAGAGGC
>MU223575.1:2991984-3032638 GCA_018584345.1 Thuja plicata | reverse complement strand
ATATATAGATATGTATATATATATGTATATATATAGATATGTATATATCTATATATGTAGATATGTATATATATATGTATGTATATATCTATATATGTAGATATATATATATATATATATATACACACACACACACACGCACATAAAGATATATAATCATATTAACTCGTATCATTTCTTGTCAAATTGATATAATTTCATATCGTAAATTATTAATCTAATGTGACATATTAATCTAATGTGTCATTTCTAATATGTCATTTCAATCTATATTTTAATCTATAATCTCATTTAATATCACATTAATATGTATGAACACACACACAAACATTTATATTCAAATTAAATCCAAGTATCCACTATTTAACTCCTTTTTTGACACATTCACTTGCAGTGCAACATCAATACCATGTGTAGTTAAATCATCTCTAAGGTTTTGGTCATTCTTTTTAATGTCCAACAAATTATTCTCCTCTAATATTAGTTCATTTGCATCACATTTTTTTCTCATTTTTGTTATCATGCTTTGTGTGCACCCTTTTATTCACATTTGTATTCTTCTTTCTCTTAGTCTCAATCTTTGCTTCAATCCCTCTTCCTCATATTTTTTTGGACAACCTAAAAATCATCTTTTCATGCAAATTTTGGAAAGAATACCTAGTTGGTTTCAATCTTTCCCTACAATATTTGAGCTTTGTTTTAAACAATCTAAGCTTGTTATACAACGGATTGTCACTATATTGGCTAAAAAGTACATTCTTACCATGATTAGAAAGAAAAGAATAGGTTGGTGATATCTCACCTTTTTGGAGTAGTCAACTATCGTCATTGTAAAGGCTAATTCATCCATGACTTTCCACACGATCTTTTATCTATCATTTTTTTTGTTTCCATGGATTCTTTATTTTCTCAAGTGTCAGCCTTTAGATTTTAATTTTTCTAAAAAGTCACCATTAATTCCTTACTTTTTTTAACCTCCTGAGGTTTATAATCCTCTTCCCTCTCTCTTCTTTTAAGTTGAATAAATTTTAGAATTTCATGATGGCTGAAGTTGTTTCTCTTCTTCCTCAGTACTCAATGTAGAGGAAGAAGATCTTTGAAATAATGAGAGCTTGATCTCTAAAAGATAAATTTTTCTTTGCAATAATAGAATTTTTTGGAGAATCAAAAATTGTAGAAGAGAAGGAATAAGTTAGGGGAAATCTCTAGACAACAAACTTAAAAGCATGTAATACTTTATCTTATAATTAAAACATGCAGGAGCACCTAGGGTAAAAGCCCTTAATTTTGTTTTGAAATATTTTCTCATAATTGCTAAGGTTGTTTTGGAAAGCTAAGGGAGATTTTGGAATTATTTAGGAGTAATTATGTTTGATTTGTGAGGTTTTTGGTCCAAGTGACCTCTGTAATATCCTATGGGACAAAATGAGTCAAACTGTGTGTTGGGCAGTCAAAGGGCTGATAGGAATGAGATGTTTCACTCTAGAGTCAGCTTGAATCTATTCTAAGGCCTCTTTCCTAGACATTATAGGGATCTCTTAACCCTAATCTTGAGGCAATTCAATAAGAACTTCTACCTACTACTCAAGATCCATTATATCAATCAGGTTCTTTCTGATTGCTCATTGACTTCTCAAAGGTGAATTCTATCAACCTATGCCAACACACTCACAACTCCTTGGAGGGTTTTATTCTTACTTCTTTGAGTCATTTCATGAAATTATTGAAGTGCTTGAACCATTAATCATTCATTCCTGTATTTAATTCAAACAAACTAAGGTTAGACCTAGCACTTTCTTGTAGTCAAAGTTAGGCACAATTTCTGGATTCTTTCACAAAAACCCTAAAAGACCCCAAAATCTAATTGTAGATTTGGATACCCTTTTCCAAAATATTGAATATTTTCAAGGTGTGGATCCTTGACTTCATTTTTACAACCCTTGAAACCTATTAGGGACATTGTCGTTAAATGTAGGGCTAATTAGGTCTTATGCTTCATTTTCTCTCATTTCTTATTGAATTCAACTTCTCCACTACTACCAATACTCAAAGAGTTGTATTACCTCTCCCTTGTCAAAATCCAACCATTGGATTGTGTTTTCCAATCCAACACTGCAAGTTTTTCACAACTGTCTCTCTTTCTTCCTTAGCTAGGCTATAGCCAAGCTTGCCTAGGACAAGAGATAAAAATTCATGGTTGACTCTTCTCCTAACAAAAAAAAGGGAAATTATGTATAGTGGATCCTCTTGAGTTCAATCTAGGAACATTTTTCTCACCATGTATTTCAGAACCTCGTGGAGCCATTTACTATATACAGTCTAGAATTTGACAAGGAGACTATAACTTTAAAGAAAATTTAAAAGATCCTACAAAACGAAGAATATAGAACAAACTCCTTCCAAATAGAGTCTCCAAAAAATCATAAAAAACTAATTACAATATAAAAAACAAAGATTCAATCAATTAACTAGTTCTCTTAATATAAATGCTCGAATACAGTCATATGCACAATCTGCAACTTCCCATTAACTGAAAACTTAAAAAAAAGACATCCAACCTGAAAATGGCGGCTTGGGAGATCTTAAATAGTCTTCCCCTTGTCAAAACAACCAATGTAACTGACCTATTTTTCCATTTAGGATAAAATAAACTTTTTAGGACATATTGAGCAACTTGTAGAAGTTGCAAAATTGCAAATTTGTTGCATGAGCAACTTTTTCAACATTTCTTGAAATTTCCACTTTTCAATGCTTCTAATGCCTTTGTTATATTTCCATAGGCCTATAAACCACCTCTACATTACAAAAATAATCTTAAAACACTCTCTTAAGAAACTAGGGTGTCCATTCAACAATTTGACACATTTACCTTCTTAGGTCATTAAAAGGAGTGAATGAACAAAACACTTACAAAAACAGCTTAAAAAATCCCTAATCCAATCCAAAATGTTCCTAAACTTTTCTAATTTTCCTAAGTGACTAGGTAAATGCACAAAAAAATAAAGAAGGGCCTTTAACCTTAGGTGCTCTTGCACCATTCTTCCCTAAACAAAATAAATCAACTTCTAGGTGATGGAATCAAGTCAGGGTTGATGCCTCACTTATTGAGCTCTATCTCCTACACCTGTGTAGCCTCTGAATCGGCCTTGCCTTTCCATTTGTCTAGGTGTTCAATGTAGATCTTGGTTCTAGTCTTCTTAGAAAATCTGGAGTTTAGAATCTTCTTTGGCTTTGGCTTTGGAGTAAATAGAAGTTTTAGTGTCTTGAGTTCCTCTCTATCCTCTAAATGATTAAGATCTCCCTCTAGAACTGGTCCTTTTTAGGAGACACAAGGAGTGTAACATTGAAGACTGGAGATAGTCCTACATTTGTAGGAAGGTCAACTTTGTAAGAATTAGGTCTATATTTTGCTAGAATAGTACACGGACCTATCTTCCTCATCTGAAGCTTACTTGGAACAAATTTTTGTAGTCTTGCCTTACTTAGGTGCACCATGACCAGATATCCAACTTGGAATTAAACATCCCTTTTCTTCTCATCCACCTTTTACTAGGTATGAGTTTTACTCTCCACTAATGCATTTTTCAAAGTATCACGGACCTCTTTCATGGATTGAGAGAAATCCTCATCATATCCACGCTTTTCTACACTACTTCCAAGATATCAAAGGGGCTCTTTCTAGTGGACCTATTAACTGTTTCATTATATGTAAATTCTACTTGAACAATTAACTGATCCCATGACTACCCATATTAGTTGGTGAGACATCTTAAAATATTTCCTAAGCTCCTGTTAACTACCTCAGTTTTCCCATTTGTTTCCAGATGATATGTAGAGCTAAAAGAATGATTTGTACCAAGATTTTACCATTAAGTTTTCCAAAAATGACTCATAAACTTAGATTCCTTGTCTGATACAATACTTAGTGGTAATCCATGTATCCGTACTGCTTCCCTAAAGAAGATATTTACTATATAACATGCATCATGAGTGGTCTTGCATGGCACAATGTGATTCATCTTGTTGAACCTATCCAAAATCACAAAATATTGTCCATTCCTTTCTTGGTCTTAGGAAGTCCAACTACAAAATCAATACTAAGACACTCCCAAGGTCTATTTGGGATTGGAAGAGATTGATACAACCTTGCATTGGAGGAAGTCCCTTTAGCCTTTTGACAGACTATATAAGTCTCCACATATCGTTGGATATCCCTACTTAGTTTTGGCCAATAGTAGTATCTCTTTACCAAGTCTAAGGTCTTACACACACCAAAATGTGCACTTAATGAACCATTATGATTCTCTTGCACTAAATTCTCCCTCATTAAACCTACAGGTACACAAATTTGTCCTCCCCTAAATAAAAGACCTTCTTGTAGGTTAAAATCATAGTACTCACCATGAAAGTGGTTTTGAAAATATTTACATACCTTGTAGGCTTCCGAGAAGTCCTCATCATCTGGATATAGATCCTTAAAACTTTCTATGACAATGCTCCTTAACTGAATTTTTTGTACTATGAGAAATCTTCTTCTTAATGCATCTACCACCTTATTCTAAAGGCCTTTCTTGTTCTTGATAGTGAAGGTAGAGGCTTGGATATACTCCACCCACTTCATGTTCTTATGGCTTAGCTTATCTTGTGAATTCAGAAAGATTAAAGTTTGGTTTTCAGTAAAGACTACAAATTCCTTAGGAAAGAGATAACTTTTCCACTGCCTTAGTGCTTGAACCAATGCATATAGTTCTAAATCATATTATGAGTACTTCTTTGTGTCACTAAGATTTTCATAG
Organism: Thuja plicata; assembly: GCA_018584345.1. Classification (NCBI taxonomy): domain Eukaryota; kingdom Viridiplantae; phylum Streptophyta; class Pinopsida; order Cupressales; family Cupressaceae; genus Thuja; species Thuja plicata. The sequence continues at coordinate 3,027,842 of MU223575.1, read as the reverse complement.
TGAAAAGCTACTGGTTTTCCCTCGTGACTCAAAACTGCACCTATGGCAATATTACTGGCATCACAATCTACAATAAACAACTTGTCAAAACTAGGAAGTTTTAGTATAGCTTGGGAGGATATCCTTTTCTTCAAAGTCTCAAATCCCCTATCATCCTTCTCATTCCATTGGAATTTGTATTTCATGCCTCCTTTTATTGTATCCAAAATAGGTGCACTAATTTCATTGAATTGTCTGATAAACTTCCTATAGCACTCTGCTAGTCCATGGAAGCTTCTTAGCTATGTAGCTGAATTAGGTGTAGGTCAATTCAATATTTCCTCCACCTTGATTGATTCCATCTTCAAGTTTCCCTCTTATAAAAAAAATCCCAAGTATACCAACTCTTACTTCATCAACTCTGTTGGTCCTCTCAAATTTGGCACAAATTTGGAGTGACCATGTTGAAATTTTTAGATAAGCTAAGTACCCTTAAAAAACTTTGGTGAGAAGGCTTGGTTAAAATGCTTGGAAAAGGGTACCTGGATGATTTTCATGATGTACCAATGGGGAAGAGGTTTCAGTACCTTCCATTTTGTATATGCAGTGGGTTCCAACTCCTAAATTTCAAATCTGACATGTTTAGGGAGTAGTCATTTTGAGGTGGTCACCTAAATATGCATTTTGCTGAAGTGTCATTTTGCTGTCCGGGGCCTAGTTTTCTTCTGAATATCTTACACCCTGTTGATTTTCATAGGCCACTAGCTTTGGAAATGTGTTACATGTATATCAGAGAGTTTATGTTTTAGATCCCGGATCATGATGAATCCATTTGAGCAATTTTCCAGTCTGATTCCATTGGCACTTTGTTAAGTTTCCAAAAGTGGTTGAATGTAGATTTCTGAATACCTCATTTTGAAGGCCTACATCTTTGATCAAATGGATAGGTATGACATCATGGTGTGTTCCCAGGTATTGTAATCATGACAATGAACCAATATTTTCAATTTGCAGATCCCTATGAAATCAGATGACAAGTTTTCTAGAACCATTCTGTTAGTGAATAATTCTGATTTCCTGAGTATTCAAGTGCAGAATTGCTAAGTTGTCCACTTTGAGGTTTTGAAAATCTATAACCAGCTGAACATTCTAGATAATTCAGTTTTCCCTTGTATTGCAAACATGAGAGTGTACTCACCTGAGGATTTACAGATTCCTGCCAATCCATTTATCCACTTTGCCAGAGCCTTTCCATTTCTAATTTATTAAAATTTCACTGAAAATGCTGATTTCAGAATTAAATGGCATAGTTTGTGGTTTCCCTATTTGCACCCAGTTCCAGGTCAGACATAATTGAAAGTTGATCCACATTGTAAACCTAGGAGTGAACTCATTTGAAGATTCCCAAACTTTGACCAATCTGGTTGATTGCTTCTCCATGCTAATTCCAGATGTAGTTTCTACTTTTTCACTATGTTAAAATTTAGAAAAGTGTTAGGATGCTAACATTTGCAGTTTGGTATCAGTTGAATAGTTTGTTTTCAGAGGAAGTTAATTGAGGATTCATGTTATACATATGAAATTCAATCAGGCTCCAAAGTTTGAAATTATGAAGGATCTTTTTGATGGGTTTGCAAGTTCAGTTTCAGAGACAGTTTATTCAGTTTGCAATGCGGAATAGAACTAAGTTTGCAAGTTAATCATTTCCTGAGAATGGTAACTTTTGATCTGAAAGTTTTTTCTAGGATCCGATTGTGAGACCATCCTAGTTGCATATAAATGTACTATTTGACCTAATGGTGAATGTTCAGAGCTTTGTTTAGTTATTTTGTAGTGGCCTGATCCAGATGAGATTTATGTTGTTTCAGCATTTGCACCTACACAAGTTTTTTGAAAGGCTAAGTTTGCACTATTATATCTTGTGCCTAAGGACGAATCTGGCAAGGCCTTTCTGCATGTGTATTCAATGGTAATGAATGAATCTTTTTTTCGAATGCCAAAGTCAGATTACTTGTTTCAGTAAATTTTTGAGACCAGTTCTAGAGGCCAGTTGCCATTTAAAGGTTCAATTTACAAAAGTGATTGTAAAGTTGCTAGTTTGCTGTCTTGAGATAATTTGCATAGTATTTTGTACCTAAAGGGGTAAAAGCATATTTGAAGTATGCATTTGAACTTTAAGTTGAAACACATCAGAGCTACATTTGTGAACAGAGGAGTTAAAGTTTGAGTGGAATTTGACAAGGGTACAACTGATTTCAAATTATTAACACAAAGAGATTTGGAACAATACAATTGGAAGGTATGATCAAAACTAAAAGACATTACTTATGCTATTTTCAAAAGGTGTATTTAAAAGGAGCTGGCAGGGAGAGTAAAGAACTCAATGCCCAAGTCAATACAATCTTTATGGGCTTCTTGTTGGCACTAAGTATTTTGTAGTTACGGTGGCCATGGTTCTTGATCTCATTTATTCATCCCATGTTCGAAAGTTCCAAATAGTGCAAAGAAATTGTGCACGTGGCCATTCTAGAAACATCAAATTATATGAGCATGGATGTGCATATGCTTTTGTGGACAATGTTTTTAAATGAAACAATTTAAAAGGGTAGCATACCATGGGATGCCTATGTAGCATTGAAAAGACAGAAAATATTAAAAGCAAATAACAATCCCAATGTAAGTATAGGTTGCAAAGGGAGTTTTTAAAATTTTATAAATCAAATCCAAGTGCAAGTTGAAAATTACATAAGAATCAAATGCTTGCGCAATTTGTGGACATTTCCTCACACATCATTAAAAGAGAGGATGGATTCTAAAATACACAAGAAGATTAGATTTTTAAAGCAACACTTTGCAGTTTATAACTTGCGTAAAGTAGAGAGACAGCCAATACATGGCATACCAAGCTGGAGGTCTATGCTGATATGGGGGAGTTTTGCAGACTTTCCTTTGCAAATGAATTTGCACAAAGACAGCGCAGACATAATAAAATGGGAGCTGCAAACACATCAAGTGTTAAGTGTCATGCGCAGACAATGAAGGTAATTGCAAAGTATTTTGAATGTTTTAATTAAAACTTTAATATTCCAAACATCTTGTGCATCATATAGAGGAGGATTACGCAGCACTAAGTGGAAGAACTGTAATTTTTTTTAATAACCAAATACATAAAGTCTGCGCAAAAGTAAAGGGGGGAAATTGAATTTTTTCAAATACAATGCATTGAGAGGCTTGTGCAATATAGAGCCCAGTGCATTTTGAAGAAGAGACCTTGTGCAAGAGTTTGATAAGAATGAAGGATGTCTGCGCATGACAGAGAGGTGGCACAAAATGTAAAAGCCAGAAAATGTTTAGATGTTAAATGAAATTTGAAATTGTAAAACCATGGAGGGGGGCGCCTAGCCTACTAGAAGCATATTCCAATATCAGACAACAAGAAAGGTTAACCATTGATGAGCAGAATCCAGTGGAAGCTTCAGAACACTTAAAAACATGAATGGTGTTTTGTACCATATTGCCTATGTGGGGGCATTTTTAGTGTTTATATACTAAAACACATACTTCATTAGTAAATAAGAGAGCCCAGAGGCTCTTGGCGGGCCCTTGAGGGCTGGAGGAATGAATGCATAGGTAGACCCCTAAATTTTAAGCCAAATTTTGAAAATGACTTTAGAACATTGAAACTCATTGTCCCACGTTCACCTGGGGATGGAAATTCAAAATGTTTATATGCCAAGACATAAACATATCAAGTATGAAGCTGATGAGGAGGCTACCCACGCATGTGTCCAGTCATCCAATGCCTCAGTTTCTATGCCTGAAAATGAAAGAAATTTTTTTTTGATGAAAGTGACACGTGGCATCTGGTCGCACAGTCGGAAGAAGGATTGGAGATCACTACCAGGATTCAGAGACTTGGCGACTGACCACTAGTAGTTAGTCACGTAGTTGGGAGATGCTAAAGATAGCCGCTAAGACTTGGTGACTAACCACTAGCGGTTAGTCATGAAGTAGCCAGAAGGAGAAGATGACTGCCGTGATGAGGAGATAGCCAGCAGTCACATGGTCGCTAGAGGAAAGTTAACCGCCAGATGCTAGTCGCCAGGTCACCCAAGGTTGACAGTTAAGTTAAAAACATTCGGAGACAAGGAGACTAAAGGTAGTTGCATGGTCGCCGAAGGTTGATAGATGAGTTAAAAAGGTTTAGAGACTTGGAGACAAAGTGGAAAAAGTTAACCCAGGGTTAAAGCACAGTCAAAGACCAGTTATGAGCAGCTAACCAACTGTGCCACTTGTGAATTTCTGGTGAAGTTTGGTCAAAAAGTGCAAAAAATAAAGATTTCAAAATGATTTAAATGATGTGCAAATTTTAAAGGGTAAAGTGCATAGTTTGCAAAAGTATTTTATTTCAAATATTGAAAAATGCATTCTGAAAGATGTTTGAAGACAGAGGAAATCTGTTTTTTTGTAAATATGATTTGGAGGGATTATTCAGAAAATAAAAATAGATACTTGCAGAGAATAAAGATGAGAATGATTTGCACAAAGGGATGAGACAAAATACAAACCTATTTTATTGCAAAAATCAATTTTATTAGAGCTTTTCGGGAGGTTTTTTGAGCAGATATTTTCTCAGATTTCAAAGATATTTTCTCAGCAGATGGAATCAAATTTGATGGATTTCTTAGTGGCAGAATGAAAGAATTATAATGAGGATAAAATTAGATTTTGAAAAGACAAATGGAGTCAGTCATTAATGAACTCAATATGATTTTGTAAGACTTTGAAAGCAAGATAAGTCATATTTTAAAGATCATCGACAGTTTTAATATCAGATTTTGGAGGCAGTTGAAAACAAGTTTTGGAGCCACCGTTTGAAGTTCAGATCTTTACTGAAAAAAGACAAAATGAGACAGGTTAGATTTTCAGAAAGGGGATAGTTGTGAATTACTCAGAAATATCAGGGTTTCTTAGGTTCTATTTATTCTCTTCTCTTTTATTTTTTGAGGGTTCTGATTCAGGTTCCTGTGAAGGTTCCTAGTCTTGTTCTTGTTCCTGTCTTTGCTTGGTTCAATACAAGTTACCATTGGTTTGAAGATTTCTATTTGTAAAAGCATACTTATTTTTCATGCTTAGTTATTGAGTTTACTATCTGGATATCTGGAAACAACTTGGATTAATAAGAATACAGTGCAGTTCCTACTCATTGTTGTCTTGTCTTTTTTAACTATGTTTATGCTCTAATATAGTTCATTTGTAAGGAATCAAAAATATACCTACTACAAGGTAGTGTGTCTAATCATTTGTGAGTCTTTCTCAAGGAGAGAGTTAAATTTTGTGATTGGTTTCAGAGAGCAGGACATGGTTGTAAAGATTTGATGAAGAAGTATTGAGTTGAGTAGATTGTTTGTAAGGCATCCAATCTGGATTGTATGAAGTTTGTAAGGCATTCTTTAGTATTGCATTAGTTTATCATTGTTGACATATGTTTTCATTAACTCTTTGCCCAAGGAATAGGCACTGATCTAGAGTTTGCTGAACATGTGTTTTCTTCATTTAGTTATACACAAATTAATCAATTTCATCTATTTTTTAAGAACAAACAAGTTGAATTCATAAAGGACTCATGTCAGCAGGACAGTGCCCATTTTAGTGATTCCTTGGAGAGTGAATCATTAGGTTATCCCTCCTAAAAACAAAAGGAAGAAGGATGCAAATCCTTGTCTCATTGGTTCATGTTATCAAAACCATAGCTTGGCTTATAATACTTTGTTTCAGATCAATCATTGCAATCTCTAAAGTATTCTATAAGTTGCCACAGTGAGGTTTTAGGTGCATAACCAGTGAATGAAATAATCCACCAAATGCATAGGCTGAAGTATCAGTAATCTTTAATTGGTAATACCTGCCTGAGTCTGTGGAGCTCAAAAATGAAGGTGGTGATAATCAAATACCTCAGCAATTAGCCTTTCTCTTTCCTAAAAGAGGTTGCATTCAAGTATATAAGGTATACTATCATCATAAGGTAAGTGTTGCAAGAAAAAGAGCTAAAAAACTCACTCTTTTCTAGGTTGATTGTCAAATTTTCCTCATGCAGTCTTTTTATTACCATTTGTAGGTGCTTAAGGTGATCCTCCTTGGTTTTACTGAACACTAACATGTCATCTAAGTACACCACAACCCACTTTCTAATGAATTATTTCAACACTTCATTCACTAATCTCATAATTCATAACAAGCCACTCATAGAGTTCCTTTGTGGTCTTAAAATTATTTTTCCACTCATCTCCCCCTTTATTCATTATCTGATTGTACAGACTCTTAAGATCTACTTTGGAGAAATACTTGGCTCCCCCTAGACAGTCCATCAAATCTTCTATCCTAGGGATTCAGAACCTAGATCTGATGGTAATTCTATTTATGGCCCTAGATTATGTACACAACCTCCAAGTACAAATTTTATTTTGGGCTAGGACAATGAGAAAAACACATGGACTTATGCTCTTTCTAATAAACCTTTGATCAAGTATCTCTTGAATTTGGTTAGCAATTTCTGCATTTTTTTGTGAGGTCATTTTATAAGAAGCTTTGTTTTGGAGTGAGGCTCCTGGGATGAATTCAATATGTTGACTAATAGACCTCTTAGGTGGTAGGGTATCTAGTTGACCATCACTAACTATGTCCTGGTATTGTTTCAATAACTTTTGTAATTCTAAAGCTAAGTCTTCTTTCTTACTCCCCTTCTCATCCTCAGGCTTTAGGATTAAATAAAATCCCACTCCTTCCTCTAGTGTCTTCAAGAATTAGTTTTCTCCTACAAAAAATATGTTAGGAACACCTTTCTTCACTACTTCTTCTTATAAGATTGATTGTATCTTTAAATTCACTCCATGTTTCTTAAAAGAATAAGATTTCTTGGCTCCATCATGCATTACAACCTTGTCAAACAGCTAAGGCCTACCTAACAAAAGATGGCAAGCATCCATGGGTAAGACATCACACAACACTCTGTCCTTATACCTCCCTATGGAAAATTCCACCCAATCTTTCTCATTAACCACCACATGTTGATCTTTATTCAACCAGGTGATTCTATAAGGGTTAGTGTGAGGAATCATTTTCAAGTTTAACTTTTCAATAGCTTCCATACAAATTATGTTATCAGTAGAACCAAAATCTATGATAACTTTACAACCTTTACCTAGTACCTTGCATTTGACTATAAACAAAGATCTTCTTTGGCTTCACTCTTCCTTGGTGGGCTCTTTGACAAGTGTTCTTCAGATCATCAAGTTCTCCCCTATAATAGAATATAGGGCTACCTTAGTTATCTTGTTTCTAGAAGACTCGTCTTTTACATAGTTTATCCTTTTCTCTCCTCCTTTTGATGTAGAAATATTCTTAGAACACCTATAGACAAGATGCCCAAAGTGATGAAAATTGTAGCGCCTCATTAAAGAGAAATAATAAAATCTCCCTTGGTTATTATATCTTCCTCTTGAATTGGTATTTGAGCCTCTTCCTCTATTGTGACCACCCGTTGAGCTACTGGACTCTCATTGGTTCTTAGTGAGTTTGGGCTCACTCTGATTTCTGGCCTCAAAGTTCCTTCCTTCAAAACCTCCCCTCTAGCCACTACCATCTCTTCCTCTACCTTTTCCCCTATTTCTTGATTGATGTTTCTTTTTGAGATTCTCTTCTACCTTGAGAGCTAACTAATAACATTGATGTACATTCTTGGGACTTAAGATGCTAATTTCCTCTTGAATGTTCCACTTGAGACCATTAAAATACCTATCCAATTTAGGCACTCTTCCTTCATTAATTGTGATCTTAACAATAACTTATGAAAAACTTCTGTATATGCACTGACTTCTAAGTCCTTTTGTCTCAAATTCTATCTTTTCTTATGCAACTGCACCTCATAATCATCATGAAGATAATTTTCTCTAATTTTTGCCATTGGTGCAGGAGCACCTAAGCTAATCCCTATTTTAAAATTTTTGATGTGTCTTGTACTGACCTTAGTCAAGTAATTATTTTTTACTTTAGGCCTTAGAAGGTCTTTCAATTTTTTCCTAGGTGGATTTGATTAGGATCAATCCAACGTAGTGGTTTAATGTTTTGAGTGTGTTTAGTGGGTTTTTTTATCCAAAATGGGAATTTGAGGTATAAAAGCCTAGAAGGATTATTTTTTGGAATAATATGTCCTCTAAGATGTTTTTACATAATTTTTGATAGGTTAGAGGTTATATAATTAAGTTAGATACAAAAATCAAAAAGTTGTTAAAATGTTGCATGACAACATTCACAACTTTTGAAAGTTGCATGACAACATTTGCAGTATTGGATTCCTTTCAATGTGGGATGATTGGTAGTTTGTGTAACTTCCTATAACCATGGTAAAATCATATTTATACATGAAGGATCCCATTTACCGAGGTGTGATGATGTATTGTGAGATTTTGAATTAGCAAGGAAGCTCTGTTCTCTAAATTTTTGTTGACAGTCAACTACTTTTGTGTATCACTATTGGTAGATGGATTGAATAGTATGATATAGTGTTACATTAGTGTATTATAGGTATTTTTAAGCATATTTTTTTCACATTTCAATTTTTTTTGAATTCATTTGTTTAGGTTTGTAAATTGTATTGTAAGTTGCATAGTTATTGTTGTTGACAGGGTAGATTTGAGCAAAATGACTTCCCCATAGAATCCAAAAGTGAATTTCATCATGGTATGGGTGAATATGGTAGGGGATCCTTTCTATAGTGTAGATATGAGTGTAGGAGTCTAGGAGAGCAAGGTATCTATTTTTAAAGGCAAGCCCTAGGTGAGTCCTATGCACCCGGTTAGGTGTTTGCCAGAGATTTAATGGTGTTTGATTGTAGGGGAATGATTGTAAGAATGGAACCAAGCATGGTTTCACAAGAATAGGGGTCCTAAAGAAACCTCCTATCAATATTAGGAATTGACTAATCCAGCAAGATACATTTCTAAGTAGAAATCATCAGATTGCACAAAAATAGCCCTATTAGCCATTAGTTCTAGAGACCCACCGTACAGAGACCCTAGAACCCTAAGACCGAAAAAATATTTAATGTCTCGGAAAAGGGTGTCATAATATAAATTTTTCTGGGGGGGTTATTTGGTAAAATCGTGAAAGAAGTGTGAAAAACTCACTAATTAGGGCTAATTGTCCTATTAGGCCTAAAAGACCAAATTCATTGATTGTCTTGAGATCATTTGGGAAAGTATTGATACCTTGACCAAATGGGATAATATAGAGTTAAAGAAGCTTTTGAAACATGAAATACATCCCCTGCAACACTTTTGATTGAAGATAAGTTGAAAATGCACTTGGGTCTTCCAAGGAGTAAGGGATTGAAGAGGACTTTGTTGATAGATACCCCAAGGTGAATCACAAAGGTTACAAACTCATAGAGTGGTGTTGGAGAAGTCATGGGATATCTAAGATAGGCCTTGATAGATCCTAATAGAGAGGGTAGGATCTTGTTAATTCTAGGAACATTAAGTGTCCTAGATAGGCTTGTGCAAGCACACCTTGAGAGTAGCTATCTCATTGGTATAAGAGCCAATAAGATTTGGCTTGTGGTTAATGTTTCAAATAAAAGAGACAATAGGAGAGTCTACAATGGTGACAAATGTAGAGGTTGAAAAGAAAGTAGATGAGAAAGAAGAAGAGAATATATTTCTAAGAGAGATTAGCACAATTGGAACACAAGGTGGACCAAGTGGAAGAGAATACTGAGGAAGTCAAAGATAAAGTTTAAGGAAAGAGTAAAGATATAGCCTTAGATGAAAAAATCCCTAAAGTTGACCCTGTCCTCACTAAGGAACCATTCTTGAAAGAATTAAAATCCTTGAGTAGAAATGCATCAGAAGGAGTTCTTATCTTTAGTGGAAAGATGGAACCAGAGGTAGTCCTTGATTGGATTGAAGGACTTGATAATCCCTTTGAATGTGATGGCATAACAGAAGCTCAAAAGGTAAAAGTTGCAAAGCCTAGACTTAGAGGGTCTTCACTCACTTGGTGGAAATTTATCCAAGATGAGAGGGAAAAATAAGGCAAGAAACCCATAGCCACTTGGAAAGCTATGGTAACCAAAATTAGAGAAGCATATGTACCTGAAGACTATGAAATTCAGTTACATAAAAGGTGACAAAGTCTTAGACAAAAAGACATAGATGTTAACTCTTACATGGAAGAGTTTCAATGGCTATGGATGAGATCAAGAATTGAAGAAGAGGAAAGCATCAAGGAAGCTAGATACCTTAATGGTCTAAAATGGACTATCTAAGATGAATTGATTCTACTTACTCCTACCACTATTCAGTGATGCCACCAAATTGTAGTAAAGGTGGAAGATAAATTGAGAAATAAATAAGACTCAATAAATAAAATAGGAAAAGGTAAAGGAAGAGATGGAAGAGGTCAAAGGAGTGGATATGGTGGTAGAATTTTAGAATCCAAGAATCAAGGAGAGACCAACCTGCCTGAACAAAAAGAGGGAAGTTCAAGTAGATGAACCTTCAATAGATGAAGAGGCTCAAATACTAATTGGAGAGGAAGAGGCAATAGCCAAGGAAGAGGTTCCTACTTTGGAACTATGAAATTCTCTCACTGCAATCAAATGGGACATCATACCTATATGTATCTAGAGACAGGTTCTACTTCTCAAGGAAGTAACAAGAGAGTAAGCTTTATGCAAGATGAGTCTAGTGGTGGAGGTAAATACCCTGAAGTACCCTTAGAATTAGAGGAAAAGGGTGTTAGAGTATCCAATTTTGTTTTGGGGTTATTTGGGAGAATTGTGAAAGAAGTGTGAAAAACTCACTGATTAGGGCTAATTAACCTGTTAGGCCTAAAAGACCAAATCCACTGACTGTCTTGAGATCATTTGGGAAAGCATTGATAATCTGACCAAGCGGGATCATATGGAGTTAAAGAATCTTCCCAAACATGGAATACACCCCCTGCAACACTTGTGATTGAAGAGAAGTTGAAAATGTACATGGAGTCTTCCAAGAAGGACTAAGGGAATGAAGAGCACTTTGTTGATATATACCCCAATGTGAAGCACAAAGGTAACCAACTCATAGTGGTGTTGGAGAAGTCCTAGGATAGCTAAGAAAGGGCCTGATAGATCCTACAAGAGAGGGTAGGATCTTGTGAAGGATAGGAACATGAAGTGTCCTAGATAGGATTGTGCAAGCACACCTTGAGATTGGCTATCATCCACCATTCCTTTCCAACTAGTTCTGTGTTATTCCCTTTTTTGATCCTTTCATCTTGAAAAAACTTCCACCAAGTATGAGAAGTACCTCTCAATCTCGTCTTGACTACTTGGACATGGTGAGCCTCTATTAAATTATGATATTTAAAATGATTTTCATCCTTCTATCCACTCCATGACTACTTCTGGTTCCATCTTTCCACCGAATAGAGGCACTCCTTCCAATTAATTTCAACTCATATATTTTAGAGCATTCAAGAATGGTTCTTCTTGAAGCATAGGTTTAGGCTCTTGTATTGTGTCTTCCTCACCACTAACTTACCCTTTCCTTTATTCTCTCTCATAAGTTCACTAACTGCTACAATCCTAAGCTAAAATTCTTCTAACTTAGTTTCCATGTCGGCCAAATATTCCTTTAGGAGTATATTATCCTCTCTCTTCTCTTCTACATCATTTTATAGCTCAGAATTCATCACAATCTAGGATGAATCTACTGATTATGATGAAGATAGTATCCAAACAACACAAGCCCAATCTTTAGGCTCTGATACCAATATGATAGGAATGGGATCTTTCACTCTAGACTAATCTTAAATCTTTTCCAAGGCCTCTTTTCTATACCTTATAGGGATCTCTCAACCCTAATCTTGAGGCAAGTCACTAATAACTTCAACCTTCTACTCAAGATCCATTCTATCAATCAAGTTCTTTCTCAGTGATCACTCAATCCTCAAAGGTGAACTCTATCAACCTATGAAAACACACTCACAACTCCTTACATGGCTTTTTTCTTACTTCTTTAAGTCATTTCATAACATTATTGAAGGATTAAAACAATTAACCATTCATTCATGTGTTGAATCCACACAAACTATGATTAGACCTAGTTCTTGCTTGTAGCCCTAATCAAGCACAATTTATGGATTCTTTCACAAAAACACAAAAAGACCTCCAAACATAATTGTAGATTATGATACCCTTTTCCAAAATATTGAATATTTTTAGGGTTTGGATTATTTAAGTCATATGTACAACCCTTGAAACCTATTACAAACATTGTCCTTAAATGTAGGGCTAATTAGGTCTTATGCTACATTTGCTCGCATTTCTTATTGAATTAGACTACTCCACTTCTACCACTACTCAAAGAGTTTTATTACCTCTCCCTTGTTACCATAATACCATTGGATTATGTTTTCCAATCCAACCCTGCAATTTTTTTAGAACTGTCTCTCTTTCTTCCCTAGCCAGGATATAGCCAAGCTCGCCTAGGGAAAGAGCTCAAAATTCATGGTTGACTCTTCTCCTCAAAAATTAAATAGGAAATTGTGTACAATGGCTCCTCTTTTGTTCCTTACAGACACATTTTTCTCACCATGGATTTAAGATCCTCGAGGAGCCATTTACTATATATGGTCCAAAATTGGACCAAGAGACTGCAACTTTACAGAAAATTTAAAAAGATCCTACAAAATGAAGGATATAGACAAACATACTTTCACGCAGAGTCTCTAAAAAATCATAAGCAACTAACTAAAATAAAAAATATAAATGTTCAATCTATTAACTAGTTCTCCTAATAAAAAATGCTCGAATACACTAATATGCACAGTCTGCAACTTCCCATTAACTGAAAACTTAAACAAAAGACATCCAACCTCAAAATGGTTTCTTGGGAGATCTTAAATAATATTTATCTTGTCATAAAAACCAATGTAACTATACTATTTGTCCATTTAGGAAAAAATAAAATTATTAGGACATACCGAGAAACTTTTAGAAGTTACAAAATTACAAAATTGTTGCCTAAGAAACTTTTTAAACATTTCTTGCAATTTTCACTTTTCAATGCTTCTAATGCCTTGGATGGATTTCCAGAGGCCTAAAAACCACCTCTACCTCACAAAACTAATCTAAAAACACTCTCCTAAGAAACTAGGGTTCCCATTCAACCATTTGACCCATTTTCCTTCTTAGGTCATTATAAGAAGTGAATGAACAAAACACTTACATAAACAACTTAAAAAAAATCCCTAACCCAATCCAAAATGTTCCTAAACTTTCCTAGGGAAATCCATAACTAAAACAAGGGAAGGGCCTTTAACCCTAGGTTATCCTTCACCAAGGGCTTAGAAGGATATTTTTGGGGTTTTTGAGTCATGGGACATGGTTTATGACATTTTGTAATCCATCCGTGGAGCTGGAGACTTGAGAAAGAAAATTTTTAATAAACTGCAAAATTCTGCAAAATTTTCTTGAGCAACATTTGCAACTTTTGAAAGTTGCTTGACAACTTTTCCCAAAAAGTTGCGTTGTGTCCAAAATTGGTTTTTGATTAGTTTGAGAAGTTTTCCTAGGTAGAGGAAGCCTATTTAAGGAATTTATTGGCATTTTGTAAGGGGTAGATGTTATTTTGTTACATTTTGAATCAATAGTGAAGTTGCAGACTCTGTACAATCACATTTTTTGTGCTTTTCACTTCATAGAATTATAGATGGATTGAATTGAGTAGATTTTAAATGTAATTAGCTTCTAATAGTTGTCTCATATTTTTGTGTGGATTAGATTTATTCTTGAGTTTCATTTTGAATTTTTAAATAAAATCTTCTTCCAGTTCTGGGTTCTCTGGATCTCTCTCGACTGTAGATATGAAAATTACACCTTAGTGACTTTCCCACCATGGAAAATTATTTTTCCTTGGAGGAATGAAAGAGGGGTCATTGTACATAGGTAGAAATGGTGATTTATGATCTCTTTCCCTAGGCAAGCTTGGCAATAGCTCGGCTAGGGAAAAAGAGGAACAATGAAATGTAATTTGTAGGGTTGGATTGAATAGTGAAATATAATGGCTAGTGGATGGCCTTTGGGAGTTGAAAAGACTCTGTAAGTAGTGGTGAAGACCAATGAATCCATTTCATCTAGTATTGAGAATAATTGCATGAGTTGAATCAATTAGCCCTACTTTTAAGGACATAGTCTCTAAGATTATTAAGGAAATGTATGGATGACTTCAGGATCCCTAAACCTATAAATATTTTGAGTTTTCTAATAGGGTATCTGGATCAAAGAGTAGTTTGTGGGCTTATTTGTAAGACTTCTAAGTTATTCCAATTTAGGATCCTAGACAGGGCTACAAGAAAGCACTAGTCCTATTCCTATTTTTTAGTAACTCGATTGAAAGATGCATATAATATGGTTCTAAACCTTCAATAATGGATTGTATAGAAAAAAAATTATGTGATGAAAACATTGCAAGGCTCTGTGTGTATGTTATAATGGTTTGGTAAAATTTTCTCCTATAGATTTAGTAAAACTTGAATACACTAACAGTAGAGGGGTTCTTGGATAAAAGGGTAAGAGAAATAAGTGTTACACACTTGATATAGGTTTTGTGAATAATCCCATTAGGTCTAGAGGAGAGGCCGAGAAATGATTCAAGATGACTCTAAGAGAACGCATCTATCAGATTGGTGCAAGAGTCTAAAGATTGGGATGGGAAAGGTGAATGCAACATTCACCTGATTAAGTCGGTTCATAAAAAATGGTGAGAAATGTAGAATTAACAAAGGAGATAGAGGAACATAAAGAGGAGAATAGGATCATCCTTAGAGAAGAAATAGCTACCATCATAGACAAGTTGGGAGCAGTAGAAACTATGACAGAAATAGTAAGGGAGAAGGTTAGAGAAGTGAAAGATAAAGGTAATGAGTTGGAAGTAGAAGACCAGGTCCCTGAACCTGACTCTATGCTACAAGAATAACCTTTATTGAGAGAATTGAATACCATGAGTGGAAATTAATTAGAAAGGATACCACTATTTAGTAGGAATATGGATGTAAAAAATATTCATGGAGTGGATAGAAGGGATGAAGAATCACTTTTAGTGTGAAGGAGTTAGTGAGGCTCAAAGAGTCAGGGAGGCTAAGTCAAGAATTAGAGGCCCTTCCCTCACATGGTGGAAATTTATACAACATGAGGGGATAAAGGAAGGAAAGAATCCAACTACAAGTTGGAAAGGTATGGTGGTGAAAATCATAGAGACCTATCTATGAGATGATTATGAAGTGCAATTATATAAGAAAAGACAAAACCTAAGGCAAAAAGATATTGAAGTAAGTGCCTATATATAGGAGTTCTGCAAACTATGTCTGAGGTCACATGTAATGGAAGAAGAAATCCTAAAGGTGGCTAGGTATCAAATGGGTTGAGGTGGAACATAAAAGATGAGATAAGCCTCTTACATCCAAGGATAGTTCATCATTGATATGAAATTTCTCTCAAGGTAGAAGAGAAGCTTAATAAGAAGCATGATTCAAGCAACAGGGGCACAAGTAGAGAAAGAGATCGAAGAGAACATAGAGTAGGCTTTGGAGGAAGGAATTTTGACGCAAGGAACCAAGGCAAGTCCAAGCATAGTGAGAAATAGGGAGAATCATCCAGTAGCAAAGGAGGTTATAATAGAGGTAGAGTCCCTAGCAACAATTATAGAGGAAGAAAAAGTGGCCAAGTAAGCGGATCTTAATTCTATTCTATGAAGTGTTGTACAATTATCACCAATATGGGCTCCCTTCATATAGTTGTCCTAAAAAGAGTTTATCATCCCAAAGTGGAGAGAAAAGAATAATTTATGTGCAAGAAGAGTCTTATAGTAGCAAGAAAATAGAGGTAGCATTGGATTCAGAGATAGGGGACAATCTTATGATTAGAAGGACACTCCTCAAAGAACCAATCCAAGAAGAGCCAAGAAAAAGGAGGTCTCTGTTCAGAGTTAAGTGCAAGATCTTAGGTAAGGTTTACAAAGTTATCATTGACTCTGGATCTACTAATAACATTATTTCTGTTGATGCAGTTTTTAAGCTAAAGTTGAAAACAATCCCATATACTAGCCCATATAGGGTCACCTAGTTGAATAAATACAAACATGTGTTAGTGAATAAGCAAGCTTGGGTAGAGTTCACAATAGGGAGATATAAGAATAGATTTGTTGGCCCATTTTTTTCCTGCATAACTTTAGACAGAAATGGAAGTTTAGTGTGTAGCATTGGTCTTGAGATCTTCATGAAAGTCTTGAGTCTATGTCTAGTTTTCCCCTTAGGCTAGGAGACCTTTATCAGATTTCCCCAAATTCACTTCTCTTTTGTAAGCTGGAGGGAATTTGTATCTGAGATCATGTTTCATTGTGTAGGTTAAGTCCCCAAATCTAGTAAAGGTCATGTTTCAGAGGTTTATAACATTGGTTCTATTTACGTTCAAAGTCTTTGGCATTGACACTTCGTTTTGCAGCATTGGCAGAAAATTGGTTTCGGGCTTCTCCTTGTCAAAAAATCACCTGCAAAGTGTGTTTTCCGCGATGGGTAATTCAAAAAGTCTCAGCAGTTAGTTGAAGTTTGAAATAGATAATTGAAGATTAGAAAGGCAACTGTATTCAACACAAATCCCATCAGGTCAGAGGAATGATCAAATTATGAAGAATCTAAGAAGGAAATCTCAATGGCGGAAAAGCAGAAAATGGCTTCTCCGCTACTTCAAATAGGCGGGTTCCGACCCACGAGGTGCATTTTCCACTAGATTTTTATATGCAAGATTCATGAAGAAAAACTGACTTATGAGGGGGCTCAAGGTATAAATAAATCAAATAAAATTACCACATGTCATTTTAGCATTGCAATAGGAAAAGATTCCTCCTCGGCAGATAACTGAGAAAGGAGCACCCCAAAAGATTTTCTCTGCCCAAAAGAAAAGCGAGAAAGCAATTATCCGCTACCTCCAAAAAAGTTACCGTTACGATTATCTAAAGTGAAAATATGTTTCTTAATGGACTATAGAGGTAATGTAATTAATTCAAATAAAGTCATTTTTCTTCATAACATACTTTTTCATAAATGCTTAAGTCTTTTCATTCATGTGGCATGGGAAGTCAGTCGTTAACAGTAAGAATTCAAAAAGTTATAAATTTAATGAAGTGATACAAATAGGAATTACCATCTGTTTGAAGAATTGTCTAAATTAAAATCTCTTCGCAATAGTTTTTCTTTTCTTTCATGTCCCTAAGATATATCCCTACTTCCCATTTCAATTCAATCGAAGCATGACTACCATATTTACAGTGTTTGATGGAATTAACGACATCACTTCTAATTGGAACAACATCATGGACACTTCTCTAAAGTTCTTTGATATGCAAAGCTTCCAGAACAAATTGAAGGCAGACCCAATACACCCCATTACTGAAAAATTGAAGGAGAGTGGGGTAGTCAAAGCCGCCGGCTTCCCTGTTGTAATTCAAGCTCCTGAGATTGTTAGAGAATGTATATCTCACTATAATCCAGACACCAAGAAAATCCTATTTCTTGATGATAGTGTGTTACTCTCTATTGACAGAGACTCCATTTAGAACTCCCTTCATATTCCAGAACAAGATGAATACTCGAAGATGACCTATAGTCGGGCGGTTACTAAATATGGATTGAAGAAGGCTGCATGGGAGAAGGAGATAATGAAGACATGGTTCAAGGAGTCAAAGAGTGCCAAGGGAAAGTTTCCCAAAAATCTATATGGCACAAACCTGAAGTCGAAGATTGTGGATATCCTGGTATTGCTTCATCGGATCAGAGGTGAGAGTGATGCACTAAATTTTGTTGAGCATAATTTCTTCCTAGTCCAGGTGATTTTCTCTCAACACCATTTTATTTATTATGCCCTCATGGTAAGAAAAAATATCTCCAATTCCCTAAATAGAGATGAAAACCAAAATGAGTTCTATATGTCTTTGGTTCTATTATATATTTTGGCTACAATTCAACTTTGGCCAGGACTTCCTAGATTAGAAGAATTCTCAGAAGATGTTAAGAGCTATGAGTTCTTTCCCTGTCTGCAATTGCATCATAGTTATACTAAATATCTCAAAGTAAATTATGCATTTACAATGAGATTTTGCAGGGAGTTATAAGGTTACCCAGAAAGGAGATTTTGTCCAGAAGCCATGGAATTCATCACCCAATTTGGAGCTTATTTTATCTAGTATACAAATTTTTCATACATTTGTCTTGCATGATTCAACAATTTCCCTCTAAAGCTGCCCAGATATTCAGACGACATTATCATATTAGTTGAAGTGATGAGGAAAGAAGTCTAGGTGAACTTGATCTATGTAGGCACCCAAAAGAAAGGCTATGATTTCCCCATGACCATTGAGGCCTACAGTTGTACGTCTTGATCTGATGCAAAGAATTTTCTGAAAAACATTCTCAAAGAGGTTTCATTTAGAAACATATAATGTCCTGAGGTCATAGTATGATCCTGTGAACTATGCTCGACATTATCTAAAAATGGGTCACACTATCCATCACATTGATGATATTGAAGATTATTGGGCCAACTGCAAGGATGACTTAGAGAAGATCAAGCCCCTTCCCAAAATCTTTGAACCCATGCTAGGTCAAGCTATTGAAGACTTGGAAACCTTGATGGGTGGGATTTACAGAAGGATGGAACAATGGATTGAGTGGAAAAAATACATAAGGAAGAGGTTGGAAAGGAAACCACCCTATCAAAAAACTTGAACAAAAGAGACTAGGAGTACCCCTGTATCATCTTCAACAACTATTCTGACCATAGCCAAAGAATTATTCCAACCAGCGGGTGGAGGTGATGAGCACCTAAGAAGATAATTGCGTTGGTTAAGACTTGTGGAGATGGCTCAGCCCCAATCATTGGTTCAACAGAAGAATCAATCTCTATAGAACCAGTCAAGTCTATGACTGGGCCTATTAAGAATACAAAAATAGAGAAAATATCCCAAGTCAGTATTGTGGGAATGCAAGGTGATACCTTGACCCAAGATCCTAGAAGGTGAGGGTCTCCTATTATAGTTGAAGTGGGCGAATATAGTTCCAGCATAGCGGCTACATAATTAGATGAAGAGGCTACAAAGAAACATAAATTTTCTCAAGTTATTAAATTGGTTTCCTCCTCCCCTACCTTAGTGAATCCATTTTATTCTAGGCCTAAAGCTACTCTTCTAGTCATCGGGAAGTTGTTTATAGAGGAGTTTCTCTCTGCTACTAAAGTCACTAGCGTAGAGTCTTGGATAGAGAACACTTTAGAGTGCAAGAGGAAGAGGATTGAAGAAGGAGATCCTAGCAAGGATACTCTCTCACAATCCATACAGTCTAGTGCTACCATGAGAAAGGTAAAAAAGAAGAAGAAAAGACTCTATCTACATTGGGTCGAGACCTAGAAACAAGGCATTTCACCATGGAGGTAGCGAAGCCTACGAAAGAAGGCATGATTGAAGATTTGACCACTGCTAATTTTGAGCTACAGTCATTTGATATGGGGTTGGCTCATCATGATACTAAAGTGGATTGGTGGAATTCCACCAACATTGTAATTGAAAAAGAGCTAGAGGAACTCAAGACCGCTAAGGCTCGGCTTAAAGAAGAAGTCACTAAACTAACTAACTTTATCAGACAGTTAGTTATGTCAGTTGCCAACATTACCAATGACCAAACCACCTTCGACCCTAATGCTACAGAGAACCAAGATATCAAAGCTAAGTTGCAGGAAGACATGCATTTTGGGAAAATTGGTAAATGATGGATCGAGAGGCTCAAATCTAAAGGACTGGTAGTTGTTGAGCAGCTAGGTAACAGAGGTAAGGAGCTTCCATTACTTAGAAAAATTTTATAGGAAGTTCATCAGACAGTTCAATGAGATATGTGCACCTTTATTCGACATAATCAAAGGAGGTATGAAGAATAAGTTTCAGTGGGATGAGAAAGCTTAAAAAGGGATTTGAGACTTTGAATTTTTAGGGGATGGAAACTCTATGTGCCTAGAGGTTCAATGAGATAGAACATAATTCAAGAGAAAAACAATAGGTCATTTAGTGGACATTTTGGTGTTAATAAGACCAGAGAATTGGTTCTAAGATATTACTACTGGCGTAAGATGAACAAAGACATTAAGCAATATGCAGAGACTTGTATTGTCTGTTAGAAAGCTAAAGAAACTTCATCAAAGGTAAGGTTTTATATCAACCCCTTCCAATCCCAAATAAACCATGGGAGTATCTTAGTGTGGATTTTGTGGTTGGACTCCCTCAATCAAAACAAGGTTTGGATAGTTTATTTATGATTGTGGATAGATTTAGCAAGATGGCCCATTTTGTGGCATGTAAAACCACTCATGATGCCTGCTACATAGCCAATATTTTCTTTAGGGAAGCAGTCAGGATCCATGGACTATCCTACATTATTGTGTTAGATAGAGACTCCAATTTCATGAGTTATTTTTGGAAGACTTTGTAGTAGAATCTTGGCACCAAACTTTATTTTGGGTCTGCATACCATCATAAAATGGATGGGCAGAGTAAGGTTGTGAAGAGGAGTTTTGGTAACCTCCTAAGATGTCTCACTAAGGAGTATGTAAAGACATGGGACCAAATCATTGCTCAAGCATAATTTTCATATAATGAAACCATAAATAGATCCATAGGTAAAAGTCCCTTTGACGTGGTCTATGGGATTCATCCTAGAGGAATATGTGAACTCAGAGCCTTAGGGAATAGTCCAATGAGAATTTTTTATGTAGAGGACTTTTCTCAGACCATGAAGGAGGTACATGATATAGTTAAAAAAGAACTTGTGGAAAGTACTACCAATGAAAAGAATAAAGTGGATGAGAGAAAGAAAGATGTTCAATTTCAATTCGGAGATCTAGTGATGGTTCACATGAATAAGGAAAGGTTGCAGAAATTTTTTCCTAGTAAGAATTAGATGAGAAGGATAGGTCCTTGTTCCATCTTAGCCAAATATGGGAACAATACCTATAAGGTGGAGTTTCCTGCAAATATAGGACTATTTCAGTGTTTAGTGTTGAAAATTTGATGCCATATAAATGACTAGTTCTAAAAGGAGATCATGGAAAATCAAAGGATGCAGAAGAGATAGAAGCTTTGAAACTACCAATCACATCAAGACCACGGGAAAAGAAGATCTTGAGCTCCACTGTAGCTAAGAAATAAATAACCAAAGTGTACATGGAATATCTTATCGAATGGAAAGGAAAGTAAAACTTAGAGGCTACATGGGTACTTGACACAGAGTTTCACAAGTTGGTAATAGATCCTAACTTGATCCCTTCTAATGGGATTTGACTTATTTTTGTCTAGCGGAGAATGGTGCAGGAGTACCTAGGGTTAAATCCCTTCATTTTGTTGTGAAATGTTTTCTCATAGTTACTAAGGTAGTTTAGGAAATTTTAGGGTGATTTTGGAATTCTTTAGGAGTAATTGTGTTTGAGTTGTGAGATTTTTGGTCCAAGTGACCTCTGTAATGTCCTATTGGACAAAATGACTCAAAGTGTGTGTTGGGTAGTCAAAGGCCTTAGAAAAAAAATGATGGGGTTTTTTTTGGCTCATAGAACATGGGTTATGACAATTTATAATCCATCCATGGAGTTGGAGTCTTGGGAAAGAAAAATTGTAAAAAAGTGCAAAATGTTGCTTGAGAAACATTTGTAACTTCTAAAAGTTGCTCGACAACGTTTCCCAAAAGGTTGCTTTGTGTCCAAAATCAGTTTTTGATCAGTTTGAGCAGTTATCCTGGGTAGAGGAAGCCTATTTAAGGACTTTCTTGGCATTTTCCAAGGGTTATATGTTATTTTGTTATATTTTGAATCAATAATGAAGTTACAAACTCTGTACAACCATAGTTTTTATGATTTTTCACATCATAGAATTATAGATGGTTTGAATTGAGTAGATTTTAAATGTAAGTAGCTTCTAATAGTTATTTCCTAGTTCTGTGTGGATTTTATTTGTTCTTGAGTTTCATTTTGAAGTTGTAAATAAAATCTTCTTTCAGTTCTCAATTCTCTAGACCACTCTGGACTCTACATAGGAAAATGACTCCTCAATGAATTTACCATTGTGAAAATTAATTTTTCCTTAGAGGAATGAAAGAGGGGTCAATATAAATAGGATTTATTTTGTTTTTAGCTACAGAGGTAGAAATGATGATTTATGAGCTCTTTCTCTAGGCGAGATTGACAATAGCCTAGCTAGGGCAAAAGATGAACAATGAGTTGTAATTTGTAGGGTTGGATTGAATAGTTAAATACAAGGGTTGGAGGATGGTCTTTGGGAGTTGGAAAGACCTTTTAAGAAGTGGTGAAGACTGATGAATCCATTTCATCTAGTTTTGAGAAGAATTAGACAAGTTGAATCAATTAACCCTACTTTTATGGACACTGTCTCTAAGGGTATTGAGGAACTATATAGATGACTTAAGGACCCCTAACCCTAGAAATATTTTAATTTTTATAAAAGGGTATCTCAATCAAAGAGTATTTTGGGGGCTTAATTGCAATATTTTTTATTTATTCCAATTTAGGAGCCTGGCTAGGGCTATAAGAAAGAACTAGACCTATTCCTAGTTTTTAGAAACTTGATTGAAGGATGGATAAACTATGGTTCTAAACCTTAAATAATGGATTGTATATACACAATTTTATGTGATCACAACCCTACAAGTCTTTGTGTGTTTTTTTAATGTTTTTGCATGGAATTTTGTCTAATAGATTCATTAAAACATGAATACACTAATGGTAGAGGGGTTCTAGGATTGAAGGGTAAGAGAAAAAAGTAATCGAACCTTAGAATATGGTTTGTGAAGAATCCCATTAGATCTAGAGGAGAGGTCAATAAGTGAGTCAAGATGACTCTAAGAGAACACCTCCATCATTGAATTAGACCCAATTTTCCATGGTACACAATCCACAACTTCCTTATTGGGACATTTTCCTATAAACATGAGTCTTGTTCCAAATTATTTGCTCTCTACAAAAATATCCTTTGTATATCCTATCTACTTAATTTTTTCCACATTATTTTTATGTGTCATGAAGTTTGGTCTGTTAGAAAGCCATAGGTATAAAAATACCAGACCTGGGAAAAATGATTTTGTATATAAAAACACCAAGATAAGAATAATAAATAAAGTTCCAAAAAATGAATAACTATAGTATTCATATTTGGTAGTGTGTATTAAATTTTTAGTATTCAAATTTGGTCATGTATTTAATTATTGTATAGTTGTTGAATGCTAGAATTAATTACAAGGGAGGGAATACAACTATTGCTAGAATCCAATATCCACTTTGAAAAGTATAGACAATACATGTACGTATGAACTAGAATATAATCATATCACCATCAGATTAAGCATGTATGTACTAAAATATAATTTTATCAATGTCAAGATATATTAGAAACTTTCTAAATCTATATTTGATTTAGAAGTACCCTCCAAGCACTAGAATATACATAACATTGTATCTATTAACAAACAAAAATAATGATGATACTATAATGATGAAAATAAATTTATAACAAAGGGAAATAATGATGAAACTATCAAAGGCCTCAAAATTTCCTCAGTAAATCACACATGTTCTCATCAACATTTTTTGATGACACTATAATGATGGAAAGCTCAAATATTGGGGAAGCTAAAGCCATGGAGAATATTTTAAATATATATTAGGAGGATGAAGGTTAGTTTATGAATATAAATAAGATCTTCCTTTTATTTTGTAACACTCTTTAAGTGAGAAAGAAAAAGACTGCTAAAATCCTCGCTTGTGCTATCAATTCCCTGTCATCTATTTAACTAGGACTACCATTGTGTGAGAAACCCCCCTGAATCCTTTTGGATATCTCTTGTTTAGAGATATAGTAGAAAAATTGTCAGTTAGAAGGGAGCTCTTATTAGTCAAGATGGTAATATTCAACTCCCTAAATCTACTCTTCTGAGCTTGTCTATCAATTCCATGATCTTGATTAAGATCCCTACTAAGTTTGCAAACATCATTGATAAGATTCAAAAAAGGTTCATGTAGACTGGGGTGGAAGAGAAGAAGATAATGCCTCTTATTTCATTGGAGTATGTTTGTAATCCTAAGAGATCATGAGGTCTAGACTTGCATAGTATTAGAAATTTTAACACCGTCCTCCTTGCCAAACAAGTCTAGAGAACCTTTAAAGATAGAAGAGAATGGAACTCTATATGGAACAATAAATTTATTTATAATATAGGTTATTTCACTAACTTCCTCTATTCTAACAATCTCCCAATTGGATCCACTTTATGGAATAATGCAAATAAAGCTAGATATATTGTTTCAAAGAGAGTTTGTTGAAAGGTTGGGACTGGTAGAAGAACCCTTTTTTCTGCGAAGATTGCTGGCTGGGAAAGGAACCTCTTGTTAAAATCAGTGATTTTGATCAATTGAATGTGTTGTGTAAAGTAAGGGTCAAGAGGTTTTTTGGTGACTACTAGGTTAATGATGGTTGGGTTGACCTAACTCTTATTATTCTTGATCTCTTACCCCTACAGTGTTCACTTAACTTGTTCCTAATGGATCATAGCATAGCAGATGATGTTACAATTTAGAAAGGATCTTTGTCAAGTAATTTCTTAGTCTCTTCGGTTGTGGCTCTTCTTTCCCATTATTTGTAGCCTCCTCCTTTTTGGGGCAAGGCTTGGATTAAGGTCCTTATCCCAAAAGTGAATATCTTCACTTATATTCTATTGTAAAACAAACTCTTTACTATAGATAACATATGCAAGAGGGGTCTCAACATTCCCAATAGATTCTATATGTGTTTGTCTTTGGAAGATTCTTCCCTTCACATGTTTCTTCATTGTTTGTTTGTTGTCAATGTTTGGAACATGGTGCTACAAATGTGGAATCTCTAGTGAGTTTTCCCTGGGTCAATGCAGGAGTTTTACTCTCAATAAATTCCTCCAACTTATAAATAGGTTTTAATATTGGTATTTTCATTTATTTTCCCACATGTTCCTTGGGGCATTTGGAAAGAGTAGAACAACATAAGTTTTAGAGAAAGATCTATTTCTCCAGATATTTTTTTTTGGAAGATCTTCAAAGCCATAAGATAAAACCTTAATATCTTATGTAATATTATCCGCACAAAAGGGAAGATAACTTTTAAGGACTATGATCACCAGGTAGTGGCTAATTGGAAAATATAATGAAATATATATAAGAGTTGACCAAAGAGATCGACACCAAAGATCCTAAAGGTCCAACATAGAAAATAACAAAGACCTAGAATGAGGTCCACATGCATCCAAATATACCTCTCAGTTGTGTGCCATGAACAATCTCAAAAGGTTTCTTTCCAGTACTTCTATTTACTAAACTATTATATGAAAACTTTGCTTGTGCTAACACCAAATCCTAATTACTCAGTGTGTCTCCAACTAAGAATCTCAATAAGTTACCCAAAATTTGGTTTAAAACCTCTCTTTTTGATAATTCCATGGATTTAATATAGAACTATACTTCAACTTAGTGTCCAAATTATTCCAAAGTGGTTTCCAAAAATAGATAACAAACTTATTGTCTCAGTTAGAGAGGATACTCCTTGGTAATCCATGCAATCTGAGAATATCTTTAAAGAAAATATCTTCTATATGAACTACATCTGATGTTTTCTACATGGTATGAAATGTTCCATTTTGGAAAATCTATCTACAACAACAAATATGGAATCATTACCTCTTACTATCCTTAGTAAGACAAAAAAAAAATCCATGCTAATATTACTCCAAGGTTTCTCAGGAATAGAAATCAGTGTATACAATCCCGTATTCCAACTTACTCATTTTGAAACTTGAAAAACTCCACAACTTTTCACAAATTTCTTAATATCCTTATACAAGTGTGGCCAAACATATGTTTCTTTAAGTAAAATCAATGTCTTATCAATTCCAAAATATCTAGCCAAACCACTACTATATTTGTCCTTTATCAAATTGATTCTCATTGATCCCCTCAGTATACATAACTAAATACATTTAAATAACATATCTTCTTGGATGAAATATACTTTAAATCTACTCGGTTGATTTGGAATGGGCGTTGTGCACACTCTCCATGTATTAGAAAAATTAGGGTCATTTTCATGCAAGTTCTTCATATCATCAAAACCAAGAACCTCAATTCTCATTTTAGTTAACAAAGATCTCCTTCTACTCAATGCATTAGAAACTCGGTTAGAAACTCCACTCTTATGCTTTATCACAAATGTAAAAATTTTCAAATACTCTACCCATTTCATATGTCTCTAATTCAACTTATTCTAATTACCCAAATACTGTAAAGCATTATGATTAGTATAAAACACAAATTCACTCGGCATCAAATAATGTATCCATTTCTTCAGAGCTTGAACAATAGCACAAAATTATTGATCATAGACATACTATTTCCTTTTAGCATCATTCAAATTTTCACTAAAGAAAGAAAGAGGTTTACCTTCTTAACTCAACACAGCTCGTATTGCACTTCCACTTGCATCACGTTCAACTTGAAATACCATATCGAAATAAAGTATGGATAATATAGATAATTTAGCATCCTTTTATTTCAAAGTTTCAAAACTCTTATCAGCTCCATGTGTCAATTTGAATTCTCCTTTGTCGCCTCTCATTGTCTCAATCATAGAATTACAAATAGAACTGAAATTTCTAATGAAGTTTCGGTAAAAAATTTCTAATCTATGAAATTATCTTACCTCACTAACCTTCTCAATTGTAGGCTAGCTAATTATAGCTTCAAATTTCTCAGGATCCATCTTCAAACCATCGGCTAAAATCACCAAACATAAATACACAAGTTCTTCTCTCATGAAGGAACACTTTTTAAAATTTATCAGCAACTTTTCCTCTTTAAATTTCTGCAACACTTGTCTAATGTGCAACAAATGTTCTTCTCTATTCTTACTGAATGTCATAATATCATCCAAGTACACAATCACACATTTATTCAAGAATTTTTTCAAAACCCCATTCATCAACCTCATAAATGTACTTAGTGCATTAGTACAAACCTTCTTTCTTGAAAGCGGTCTTCCATTCGTACAAACCTTCTTTTTTCTTGAAAGAAGTCTTCCATTCATCACCTTTTCTGATTCTAATATGATGATATCCACTCTTCAAATCAATTTTGGTAAAGTATTTTTCTCCACTCAAGAAATCAATTATATCATCCATCCTAGGTATAGGAAATCTATACTTAACTGTTATCTTGTTTATTTCTCTTGAATCAGTACACATTTTCCATTCTCCATTCTTCTTAGGTGCCAATAAAGCTTGTATTGCACATGGAATCAAACTTTCTCTGATCAAACCCTTGTTTAATAACTCATGACTTTGTTGGTTGAGTTCCTCATTCTCAGTCGCTGTCAACCGATGTGGTGACTTGTTTTCTAAACTAACTTTAGGAATCAGATCCATACAATGTCTAATATCCCTCATTGGTGGAAAACCATCAGGTACATTTTCTAAAATGATCTCCTTGTACTCGTTGAGAAATTTCTCAACTTCTTCGAGAACTTTACTTTTCATGTTCTTATTTCATTTGTTAGGAATCAAAGCATAACATATATCATTCCTTTTCAAATCCTTAACAAACTGTCTACATTCAATCAAACAAAATTTTAGAGATGTACAAATCTCACCAATAGATTCTTCAACCAAAGGTAACAAGATTTTCTTCTTGCCATCTACTGAAATAGTATATTTATTCACTGTTCCATCATGTATAGTATGTCTATCATATTTTGAAGGTCTACCCAACAAAATGTGACAACAATCCATTGGCATAATATCACACAACACCTTATCATAATACTTTCCAATTTTTAGATTCAAAAAAAATTATTCACACACCAAATTAATGTATGCTCATCCTTGATCCATGAAATCTGATAGGGATTTAGGTGCTTCATTCTTTCCAACTACAACTTTGTGACCATCTCCTCTAATGCCAGATTCTCCAAGCTTCCACTATCAACAATAACTTTCCAAACTTTGTTTGTAACTCTGCATCTAATCTTGAATAAACTTTTTCTTACAGGATCTTGCTTATTATTCTCACTCCATAATATTCTTCTAACCATTAGGTTTTCATGCTTCTCAGGTTTATTCGGTGAGTCATCTTGCACCAAATCATTTCTGCTATTACCAAATTTCTTGCTTGCATGTGTACACTCAAAATATCTATGTGCTTCTTCACCACAATTGTAATAATCTCCTTGGAACCCTCTTAGGCTATAACCACCTCGGTAGGAATTGCCTCTACCTATGAATGAATTTACACCTTTCCACTTGGTCTTACCCTTGTCTTGATCACATCTGTCATTAGCTCCATTATATCTACCTCTTCCTCTAGGGAATCTACCTCCTCTATGCCTCTTTAATACTCTCCATCTTTACCAAGCTCATCTCATCTTGTATATAAATTATTAATCCATTAAAATATCTTTCTATTCTTTCCACCTCATCTTTTGCATGTCTAGATCTGATGTCTAACGTGTACAATTCCTCAGTGTAATCTTTTACTAAGAAATATCTCTGCTTCAAACTTTATATTTTTCTAACTAGGCTAATATCATAATCACAAGGTAGAAACTTGTCTTTCAACTTGTTTATCATCTTATACCATACCTTGATCTTGTCTTTACTCTTCTTCTTATGATCCAATTACAGAAGCTCACACCACAAGGATGCATGGCCTTTCAACTTTGTACTTACAATCTTCACCTTTTTCTCCTCTAATACATTCTCATACTCAAATTATTTCTCCATCTCAATTATCCAATCTATCAACTCATCAAAATCGCACTTTCCACTATACTCAAAAGGATTAAACAAATTTTTGGACTTCAAACTTGTCAATGCTTGCAAGAATCTATTTTCTTCCTGGTCCATCATAGGTGCAGTTATGACTTCTCCTTGCACTTCTTCAACTTCATCATCACTAACATCCTTAAGATGTCATCCTTGGTGCTGGGTTGTTTCAACAGCTTCCAATCTTGCATAAATTTATCTTAGAAAATTAACTAGACTTGGATTTGCATTTCCTCTCCCGCAAACCATCTTGAAACCCTTTGTATTTGTAGGTCATATCACAATCTTCTACCCTACAAAAATATTACTAGGGTTCAAAAGAATGAACCTTGTATCCTACTTTCGATTTGATACCACCTGACTCAAGGAGAGATGGATAACCAAGGCCCAAGGCACTCCCGCCTACCAAACCATCTTGCAAACACAACTCAAAAGAAACACACACACACACACACACACACACACACACACACACACACACACACAGAGGAAATTCATATTATTTCATTAACAATATACATGTCGGGCTATAAGGCCTTCATTATTACCACCATATACATTTAGATCTTTACAAACTAATCTTCATGCATTTAAGGTCACAAACCTAAGATCCAAATCTGCTAACTGTTTGCTACCTAGAATTGCTACCCTAAATCTAAGAGCACAAACTTAATATATACAAAAGTCCACCAAAGAGGTCAGCACAAAAGATCCTAAAGGTTAAACATAGGAAACAAAAAAGACCTAGATTTAGGTCTATACACATCCCAATGAGAGACCCCAACATTAATTATGCTTCATAAATTAAATGTAAATGTTAGTCAGAAGATCCAACATCAAAAAACAAACTTAGTGAAAAGACTACCAAGTACAAAGACCAATCGGTGAAACCACTGAGAAGTCAAGAACAACCACCGAGACCACTTTGGTGAAACCAACCAAGCTAAGTAACCAAGCCCAAGTGGTGAACCAATGAACCTTCAACTGACCAAATAGAACAGTTACTGAGCACTTCACCAAGCAATCTCCAATAAGCTACAGAACCAAAACAAACATAATTTTGGTTGATGTAGTATTTCCAAGAACCCAAGATGCTCCTGCATCAATAGTTTTGGATCCACATGGTTGGGTGGTTAATCTTTATTATATTGAGGCATTATTCGTGATCTCATGGATGATCCTTGTACATGTTCCTTTCCATATTTTCAATTTGAAGCCTTCATGCTGAATATTGTATGATATTGAGATGTATTGGCATATATGTACTCTTGTTAATGAAAAATCCTAAAAGGAATCAAATTTATATGGAACAATGATGTATTAATTCAAAGAAATGTAAAAAGAGGAAAGGGTAGCTTTTAGAGAAAACAAAGGGAAAGGTGATCATGTTGTACTGTTATAAAGCATTTAAAGATGATATTTTGACAGTTGTATCTCTTATAAGTTATCTCCTTATGTTAAGTGTTTAAAGGTAAATGAACGTAGGAATAGTTATGCTATGATATATCTAAAGGATAGAAAATATTATATTTTAACTTAATATTCTAAGGAAATCACTTGTGACTACTAGATATATAATAAAAGAATGAGAAATAAATTGATAGTAATAAGGAATGACTGTTTATTTTGGAAAATAAAGAAAATGTTATCCTTTAATTTAATTTTCAAAAGAAAGTATTATGAATGATATAGTAGTAATCAACCATGTAATCAATGGGTAGATATGAATTAATGGATGAAAATGCTAATTTGATGGTAATGATACATGGTTAATTTAAAAAGGAATAAGGTATACTTATTACCTTTAAAGGGATTTTAGGTTCATGAAAAGTGTAGAAGGATAATGTATACCTTAAAGAATGTTAATCTCTACCATAATATTTAAATGAATTTGATATAAAGGATTGATTAGAAGATGAATTAATGACTTGAGTGGGTAAATCAAATAATGATAGAGGATTGACCTATGATTTATGATATATGAATATATAATTTGGTGTATTATGAAGAATGTAAAGCTTGTAATTCAATGAATATCTCTTTAAGAGGTATAGGTTAAATAAAATTGCTTGAATAGTGATGTTAGGGAACCTATGAGGACTTAGGTATGTTAGCAGTATTTTATTCTAAATAAGTTATTATTTATTTATTAGCTATGATGAATATCATATTAGTTAGTTTTTAAAAAAAATTACTCGCATCTTTTAGTGTTTAGATTATTTTTCCTCCTGGGTTCCTTGGCGGGGTGTTACACGTATAAAAATCATAATACAAGCATTTATTTTTATCAATGTAAAATTTTATTAATCACTTACCTTGTCAACCACCAGATATAAATGTTAGAATGAATTTATAATAACTGAGAGGGGAGGGGTGAATCAGTTATCCTCAGGTCTTAGATGTAGCAAATAAAACTTTTTGTATTTCATATCTACTCTGTAGCAGTAGCATATGTCAACAACTTAATCATGTAGTTTACTGTATAATGTAATTAGCTTGTAGAAACATAACAGTAAAAAAAACATAAGCATTCACACAAGTTGACATACGTATTTAACGTGGAAACCCAACATGGGAAAAACCACCAGTAACATGCTACCAAATTTCACTCTTCTGAAGTGAGCTCTATGAGGAACCAACCTTGTTAAAGGTTACAATAACACACTATTAGGTGTGACCTGGTTAAAGGATTTAATCACCTTGTCAGAAGTGGCCTTGTTAGAGGACTTAGAACATTCCACCTAAATGTCACCTTGTTAGAGGATTTATACAAATGACTGTTTGGTCAACCTTGTTAAAGGATTTTAACTTATACAATGGTTAGAAAGTAATGAGCAGTTGTGATATGATACATACTACTTACTTTGAAAATTTAGATCCAATTACAGCTCTGATGCTAACTTACTGGATGGCCTGCATTGTCATTTCAATCTTCTGATCTGCTTGGAAATCCATCAAGCAATCACACATTCAACTCTCTGCTTCTGTATTTATCCTTCTCTGCTAGGTCATGCCAATCAATAAATCAAATATGAAATCCTTTTGCATACACACATCCACTTGCACACATAATGAATAACCCCTTGAGGTTATCATATACCTCTCTATCTAGGTCAGATAAATCTTTGCCACTTAATCAAAATCGTAGATCTTAGGTTGGGTCAGATCCAATGGATCATTCCATCATTATGTTACATTTACTTCTCCAAATTAGTCTCTAATTAAATCTTAAAACCATGCATTAATTATGGTTACCCATACATTAAATGGCGTGGATCAATCTTTAATTAACTTTACATATCCCAATAAAATTAACTAAATCAGCCAGAGATCTCAAATCTCATCATTAATCCAATTACTGTTAGTCAGCCAACGTCACTGTTTTCACTCGGCAATTTCACTAGTGCTTGGCACTTAACAAACTTTCTCATCACAAACAACTTCGCTCGACACAAGAAACTTTTCTCGACACAAGCAACTTCGCTCGGCACAAGCCAAACTAGCTCAACACAAAACAGCCAGAAAAACTATCTTTAAAAGATAAACAACTAATTACTTTGCCAGAGTTCCAACTGATCAAGTACCCTTTTATTTGCCTTAACTCAACCATTCACTTGGTCTTCTTGTTAAATCTTCTTCATCAACAATAGATATGGTACTTAAACAAATAATAATAGTCTCACCAGTTAAGGTTTGACATCAATGACAAAATAACAATTGCTTGCATTGTCACTTTCCAACAATCTCCATCTTTAGCATTGATGGCAACACAAAATATTAAAACAATGATTTAACAAGCATAGTTACTATACAATCCAAAAAATTACCTGTGTTCCTTGATATGAACAAATCTTCATTAATGTCTTTAGCTTCATTCTGATTCTCATTTGTAAAACATTTCTCCCTCTGTGTCTATGATCACACTGTAATAATCTGTGTCTAATCATCTGTAGACTCCCTCTGAAAAGATAATCACTTCATTGTTTTCAATAGTAACTTCTGCCTCTATATAGGTAATCTCACCCTCTTTATACTTAATCTCTCCCTCTAGGTAATCTCTCCCTCTTTGACAACAATACCAAAGACTTCAAAATCTTTATCATGTAGATCTTTAGTATCATGTTGATCTTGTCATCTTGATTATGATTGATTTTCTTTTCTGTCCTTGTCCAACTTCACAACTTTAGTCAGCATCCTAAAGTGTGACTTACTGTGCATCAATGTGTCAAGTATTCTTAATGTAATATTTGATGCAACAGTACCATACAGAACTTAATTAGCCTCAGTTAGGGGAATCACCCCCATTTTAACTCATAGATACTCATGAGTATCCTTGGGTAGTGCCTTTTTTAATATGTCTGCTGATTGTTCTTTAGTGTTCACATAATCCAGTCTCACTTCTTTAATTTGAAATAGCTCCCTCAAGTAATGATACTTGATAGCTATGTGCTTTGTCTTCAAGTGCATAACGGGGTTTTTAGAAATATTAATGGCACTCGTTTTATCGCAATATATGACAATTGGTTTAGTGATTTCTTCTTTCATACTTTTCAGTAGTATCTTCAACCACACATTGTTAGAATAGTTGACTGCTGCTGCTACATACTCGGCTTTAGCTATGGATTGTGAGGTGTAGTTCTATTTCTTGCTTGTCCATGAGATCAATCTCTTTCCTAAAAGAAATTCTCTACTAGTATTTCTTTTCCTGTCATCAACATTTCCAGCCCAATCAGAGTCAGTGTAAACTCTAAGTTCAAACTTCTCATTCTTCTTGTAGTATAGACCATAGTCATCAGTTCCTTTCAAATATCTTATAATCCTTTTTACTACCATCATGTGAGTTTCCTTGGGGTTAGAAGAAAACCTTGCAAAAATTCTAATAGGTAGGGCAATGTCAGGTCTACTGCGTACAACATACTGTAGTTTTCCAATCATTGATCTATAGAGTGTTTGGTTCACTTCTTTTGTGTCATCATCTTTTGTCAGCTTCTGTCCAGTAGCCATGGGTGTACTCACTGGTTTGGACTCTTCTATTCCAAATTTTTTTAGTATCTCCTTGATATATTTAGATTGAGTGATATAGATACCATTCTTCATTTGATAAATTTGTAAGCCAACAAAGAATTTTATCTCACCAAACATAGACATCTCAAATTCAGTTTGCATCTCTATTGCAAATGTTTGGCATAACACATCTTGTCCACTAAATATGATGTCATCTACAAAAATTTCAGCTAATAATGTACCTTAGCTTTGCTCTTTCTTCAAGTGCAGGTTGTTGTTGTCATTGGTTCTTGCAAATCCAATCTTGATCAGATAATTGTGTAATCTCTCATACCATGCTCTCGGCACTTGCTTTAGTCCATATAGTGTGTGCAATCTGCAAACCATATTCCTTTTGTTTGGTTCAACAAAACCATCAGCTTGCTCAATATACACTTCTTCTTCCAAGATACCATTGAGAAATGTAGACTTTACATCCATCTAATAAACTTTGAATCCTTTATAGGCTGCATATGCAAGTAAGATTCTAACTCCTTCCAATCTTGCAACTGGGTTGAATGTTTCACCATATTCAATTCCTTCCTCTTGTGCATAACCCTTGCATACTAGTCTAGCTTTGTTTCTTGTCACATTTCCTGAATACCCACTTTGTACCAATTACATTTTTATCCTTCAGCCTACATAAAAGTGTCCAAGTCTTGTTCTTCTCAATTTCTTCAATTTCCTCATTCATTTCCTCTATCCAATCTTCATTTTCAAAAGCATCTTTCACTAGTTTGGGCTCAAATTCACATAACAGACATGTGTCATCTCTCAACTTACTTCATGTCATAGCTACATAATCCTTTCATCCAATGATTTGATCATAATTGTGGTGTCTCCTCACATATTTTGCTAGATTATGCTCAGGTCTTGCTTCAGATTCAATGTTTTTTTTCAGTTCTAGTTGATTATGAGACTTGACATCTCAATCAGATAGCTCAGCATTCACTTTCTGTTGCTCGGCAACTCCACTTTGTGACTTGGCAGGTGCATGTTGTTGCTCGGCAGTAGCCTCAGGTAATGTATTAGAATCTTCCTCATCCATTTATATGAATGATCTGTAGCTCTCATGCTCTTGTGTACTTTCATCTTCATTCCTTTCTACAAACTCATCAATTCTAAGTATTAGAATTCAAACATTGTATGCTTTGGTTTTTGTTGAATAACCAGGGAATATACCTTCTTCACCTTTAGCATCAAGTTTTCCATTTCTGTTGTCCTTCAGTATAAAACATTTGCTTCCAAATACTTTAAAATATTTTACACTAGATGCATAACCATACCAAAGTTCATAAGGTGTAGCATTTGTACCATTCATGACTTGTACTCTATTTAAAGTATAGACTGTAGTACTTACAGCTTCTTTCCAGTATTTCTATGCAACATTCTTCTCCATCATTAGTGTTCTTGCACATTCCATGATAGATCTATTCCTGTGTTCAACAATACCATTTTGTGGACGTCTCCTAGGTGCGTACATCTGTCTCTTTATGCCTTGGTCATTTTAGAACCTGTTGAACTCATTAGAAATAAACTCTCCACCTCTGTCAGATCTTAAGCATTTCAAACTTTTTCCTGTTTCCTTTTCAAATTTAGCTAAGTACCATTTAAATAACTAGAATGCATCATATTTTTCCTTGAGAAACATTACAGTCATCATCCTTGAATAATCATCAACAAATAAAATAAAGTATCTAGCACCACAGTAGCTTCTTTCTCCAATGGTACCACAAAGATCAGTATGGACTAATTCCATAATTTCCTCTAAAATATGTGTTTTACTCTTGAAACTAGACTTAGTCATCTTTCCTAGTTGACATTGTTTGCACATTGCATTCTCAGGTTTCTTTAAC
>MU223575.1:2948242-2965053 GCA_018584345.1 Thuja plicata | reverse complement strand
ACACACACACACACACACACACACACATATATATTTCTCTCTCTCTCTCTCTCTCTCTCTCTCTCTCTCTCTCTCTCTCTCTCTCTCTCTCTCTCTGTGTGTGTGTGTGTGTGTGTGTCCAAGGCTATTAATAATGCCCAAACAAGCACCAACAGAGTAGAGCACTTGGAACCCTATGTTTTTAGCAAACCTTTCACAAATAATGTTTCTCTTCTTTTATTTCCTCTATACAAATCTGTCATCTTAAAGAGGTCTATTTTGAGGATTTTAAGAAATATAATTGTAGGTTTCAACATAAGCCATGATGGACAATATGAAACTTTCTATCAAACACTTAAAGAGTAGAATCACCATGCTGCTCTAAGAACAACCATAGAAGGAGTAGTTATGCTGCCTAAATGATAAGACTATTAAGCTAATGTTGAAACTATGTGTAGGTTTGAATGTTGTATTTGATACTCCTATGATATTTTTATTTTTTAATAAGTTTTGTCAAAGTCATAATAGGCAATGAAGACAATCCATAAAGAGGGAGAATACACTAATGTAGGCATTCGGTAAAGAAGAGTATCAATCACATTGAGCACCAAGCAGTAGCAAGCTACCAACTCAAGCAGAGAATAGTTACCGAGTTAAGATGAGAATAGTCACTGAAAAAATGTTATGTCACCTAGCAAGATCAAAGAACATTGTCGATCACACCAAGAGCCAAAATAAAAATTTAAATTTGAATAAATTAAACCTAGACACCGGGTAGAAAAAATGTCACATTATTCAAGATAGAAGTTAGGTTGAACAGTGGGATTTCACTAATATGATTGCACATGATCACGAGGTAATTTAACCAATGATATTAAAGAATAGTAAATGTGTTGGGAATGAAACCAACCTTTCACTACCTCACCTCCACCACCGAAGGAGAAGGATCTAATCAGGTTAACTACCTTAAGATCATATAAAATGAAAAAAAACAAAAATATGACACATACATAGACAGAGAGGAGACAAAAAGAAGGAAATATTATAGAGAGAGAAGCAGTTACAGAGATAGAGCTAAAAATAGAATAAAGAAGATATAAGGTGAAGAATAGATAAGTTACCTAGTGCAGAAAGAGGTAATACACTTGTAGAGCATAGAGAGTTTGAACAACATTATGATTGATGCATGCTTGCAGACATTTTTGTAATAGTTACGAGAGTAGAGATGTCATTTAGTGGGTAGGTCCTAACAAGTCTTATTTTGTAAATCCTCTAACCGGGTACATCTCTTAGATGAGAGATTGTGAAATCCTTTAACCATGTAGTTTGAATAAGACTTTCGTACTCTTGACCAAGTATAATACTCCTAATGAGGTAAGCTACCAGAAGTAGCTAACATTATATCTCTAACTGAACAACCTTAGTTTGTAAAGGTGAAGGATTGTGGGTGACATCCTTGTCACATTTGTTTCCTCTAACAAAGGATTTCTATGTCACCAAAAATCATGGTGTTGTGTGTCATGGTTTTCTAATTTATGTTTTATGCTTTTCAATATTTTTATAAATGATATTCAGATTGGTGAGAAGGACTTCATAGTAATTAAAAATTTTAAAGTACTGATTCACCTCTCTTCTCTTAGCACTTAGCTTTCCATAGATTAATCCAACTATTGGTATCAGAGCTAGTCTCTTGAGATAAGGGTTTAATCACCTGAGACTAAAGATCATGACCATAGAAAGTTACAAGCAATCTAAGAATATTGATAGTCTTGAGTTTGAGTTGGAAAGTGCACAAGAAGTAATTGAAGATCTAAAAAGCAAGTTAGAAAAGTCCTTAAAAGTGAGGAAGCAGTTATGCAGTGAATTAAAATACACATAAGACCATGTTGATACTCTTGAGACAACATCTAAAGGTATTTTAAATGGTGAAGCTGATTCTTCCATTGCAGAACTCATTCAAAAGAATGAGAAACTCAATGAGAAATTGAACTTGGCAAAGATAGATCAAGAAACAAAAGCATTGAGAATGAGTGAGATTCTTGACTCTACGAGAGTAGTTGAAAATCGAGTGAGATTAGATAAAGAAGACAAAATATAGTTTGAAACAATAATAACTGAGAAAGACAGTGAGATCATGAGGATGATGCAAGTAAACTATTATATGACCGATCAACTAGCGAATGCTAATATAGAGTCAGCCAAGAAGAAATATCAGAATCAAGCACTAAAGTGTGAAGCCAATAGATTGACCAGGGATCTAAAATATGAAAATGAAGCAAATGAGATACTAAAGAGAAATGATGAAACACTGAGATCATCGGATGCACAACTTAAAGGTCAGAGACAACCGAAAAACAAGACTGGACTATGATTCAATAGTAAGAGCACTACTAAGAAAGGATATTCCTCCAATCATGCTGACTGTCAAGGAAATTCTACCCCTTCGAAGTCAAACAAGCCTAGTTGCCAGTACTATAGGAAGCCTGGACATACTGCAAATGTATGCAAAAGCAAAACAGGTAAGTCACCAAGTTCACCCAAGTTTGATGGACATTTCTATAAGTGTTACAAGTATGGGCACCGAGCACATGAATGCAGATCAAAGACTAAAAACAATACAAGAAAGCCAAAGTTTGATGGCTACTGCAATAATTGCAACAAGCATGATCACAAATATTAAGAATGTAGATCACATAAGATAAATTACAAGTGGGTAATGAATTGATAGAATATGCCAAGAAATTGATAGGGTATATTCATACCATGAGACTATAACACAATGATATCTTGTTTAGTATATGGAAGATATGGGCATATTGATGGAAATTACATGTTGTTACATGGAAGGAACACTAGAAGATCTTGGAGAAACCCTTGCATGGCATGCTTCCATTGTCGAAAGCTAGGTCACCTTGCCAAAGACTGTAGGTACTGAGGTAAAGCTCTTGCTGAGGAAGAAACAATATCTAAGAAACCCAAATTGAATGTTGAAGAAATTAGAGATCGGATGAATAAGACATGGAGAAGAAAGACCATCGATGATGGGATACCATTGAGAACAGTCGAAGGTACCTCTTTCTCCAGATCAAGTGCAACCAAATCTACCTAATCAGGTAAGATGTATGAGTAGGAACCTAAAGTTAAATTTCAAATCTTAAATCAGTTCTTAGTATATGTGCAAAAATCCATAGATGCATTTGGATTCATACTGTTGAGTCTATATTTCAGATTTAGTCCGTAAAATGAAAGTAAAGTTAGGTATTTGGAAAAGTAAGTCAGTGGGTCCAATTAATTGCCAGTTTAAGGAAATTAGAAACCCTAAACCTAGAAAAGTCATTTATAGACTACATCATCTATTATTGTTACTTAGAGTTTTATAAAGCAGTGTGAAAAGAGTTGGAGAACGAAGTCATCAAGAGGATTTGAGCAATTGTGAAGGTAATAATATACCACTTTGAGCATATTTGAATCTATTCAAGGTATTTTTTATGTTTCCCTAGTTGTGTTAAGTGCAACCATGTCATATACAAAAACCCTAGATCAAATTTTTTGTATTTGACAAGAAGGTATGGCCCCGAAAGCTCAAAACCCAGTTGTGGTTGAGAATGTTGAGTCTATAAATTCTAAGTAAAAGCTACCTCCTATGATGGTAGCTGACCTAGATATTATGGGAGAACTTTCATCCATTCCAAATAGAGTTATATTTATTGAAGATGCGTAGACTCTCACCCATTGAAAGGTTGAGGAGATTTGTGAAGTGTAGATTGATTCATCTTACCAGAAGTTATGTGCAGATGGAAAACTAAAGAGTGATCATGTTCATCTAGATTCAAAAGGTTTGACACATGCTCTGCATATCTCGAAGGTATTCAAGACCAAATGGATAAGGATGATACTTAGCTGAGTACACGACCAATGTATGTGGCTAGATCAACCTGTGAAGATCACAAAGGATGTGTTATACATTGTAACTTGTTACCCAATTGGAGACAAGCCTAAAGCTATCAGACAGATTGAGAAGATCAAGCTGAGTGAGCTAACCAAAGCCAAATGGGATGGGAGAGGTCTGAATATTTCTACTATTGAAGGCCCCAATTTGAAATTTTCATGGAACATATTGCCCTACCGAGTATTCCAATCATCCTGAGTGGACAACATACCTTGTGGAGCTATTGATCTGGCTTAAACGATTGTAAAAAAAGATATGCAAATTGATCTATGTGAGATATTGTTGAAACAACTTGAAGACAACATGAAAACTATAAGCAAAGCGAAGACAAATACATTAAAGTTTGGCTCACTACTCGTATGCATATACTTTTACTTTGAGAACTTCTTTCCATCTATTGGAAGTGTGAAATGGAGTGTTGATAAACCAGTCATTTATCAAATCAGTGAATACATAAAGAGTCTTGGAGAGAATCTTGACATAGTTATGAATTATTACTTCTCTGAATTCCAAACAAGGATGCATCATAAATTTAGAGTTCCACCTCAATTAGATGAGAAATATCATGATTCTATTTATTTTGAGGTAGACACTGACTCATGTATTATCAATGCGGTTGAGCCTAGGATCATATGTCTAGATCCTTTGGGATATGAGATGGACATAGAAATTGCATCTCAGCAAATCTAGCAATATGAGTTCTAATCTAACTAAGGATTTGGGAATTGATGATGAAGAACATGAGGTAGAAACCTCTAAAGTAGAAGACAGGAAACCACAAGTATTGAAGCCTTCATCAAGCCTAAAATCTACTAGATCATTTACAAGGTCTACAACATCACCAAAATTAAAGAGGAATTTTTTTGAACCAAAAGTGAGGACATATATAAGAAGCAAGAAGGAAAACACTAGACCAAGGAGAAAATTTAAGCTACCAACAGACAGTTACTCAGAGACTAAATATTTGAGAAAACCCACATTTGTGATGAATAATCCTCCACCACAAGGAAGTCTAGATGAAATTTTAGACACAATCAATAAGTATGGAATATTCTGAGGAATGAAGCAAGCAAATTACAACATTCAAAGTAAAGAGAACAAGGTAAAAATTGAAGATGCAATTGTTTACTCATTACATAAATGCATATACACACCATTTAAAGTTATCACATTTTTGGCTATTTAGGTATACACGAACATAGATGCAAGATTGAAATATGCTATGAATACAGGAAAAAAAATGAGAGAAAGATTTCTTATGCTAACTGTACCAAATATATCTATTGAAGAAATTGAGAAGACCTTGAAACATTACTCTAAATGATTCCTTGTTAAAGAAATATCTTTAAGGATTATGAAAGGAGACTTGGAGTGATTATAGATGGAAACTGATGAAAAATGGAGAGAGATATTCAACATCAAAGAGCCTAAATATCAAGATGGAAAAGAAAAGGAAAAAATAACTAATGGAGTTGCTAAAGATGATTAAGGTAAAAAATAATCCTATTGATTTGAGAATTTAAACTGATGAAGTTGTTATTGAGGATATTACTGACAAAGATCCCAGAGATGATACATCACAAGATCATAATGTTATGGCAACCAAGGACATCAATACAGGACAAATGAACATGAATGATTAAGCTACTACTGATCCTACTCTATAGCATGTATTGGAACAAGTACTTGATTATCACATAACTCAAGGTGATAATGATCCAATTACTATGGATACAAATCATGTAGCAACCAACCAACAAAATGAAACAAAGAAGGAAAAGGAAAATAAATTTGAGAAAGACAAGAATACCGAGAAGGATACAGCTACTAAGAAACTAGCAACATTGAACACCGAATCAGTTCCCCCAACCGAGTCCATTGCACAACAACAAGAGCCTGACAAAGATGAACCAGAGGAACAAAAAGAACATAAGAAAGCCGAGAAACACACAAATGAGCACATACATGACACACTAGTAGTAAATACAACTAAAGGGAAATAGGAAGAAATCAAACAAGAAGAGCAAAGAGGGTGGTCCCACAATAGTGTGTCCCACTTTTTGGCCAACTTTGACACAAAGATCAACATTATGAGAAAAAACTTCACTTTCGAACACTTATTGCTGCAAAACTATTAGGAATTTGAAGATGATGTAAACTAGGGTCTTTTAGACTTTTTTTTCTTGTTTCTAAATATATTTTTGAAAAAAAATTAAAATGCATTTAAATTCATTTTTCCTTCTCCTTCAAAAAGTGGTTTGTGTGAAAAAATTGTGTTTTTAAGAAGTGACTATTACTTGGATCAGTATAAAATTTTTAAAAAATAAAATAACAATGCAATTCTTTCAAGATTATATTTATATCTTTAATAACTAAGGGATGAAATTGGTTTCATTCATTTTGGATCAATATTTCATAGTTTATTAAGTTCTAAAGTGACTGTAACTATGATTTATACATAAGGTTACTTGGATCGCTCTAACTTGATCTCTTTATATCCAAATTAATTTTTGTTTTATAGGAAGGTAACACTAATACTCTTTTCCTACATATTTTTCATAATTTTTGTTTGTAATTTACTATTTTTCCCGAAGCCTTGGAGAGACAGGTTGTTGAATGACCAAACAACCTATGTTTAGTTAAAGTAATATTTGAAAGTGATAATGAACTCAATATGTATTAAAGTTATATTTATTAGAAAGCTTGTTCTAAATCACATCATTTGACATCATGTATTTTAGAAAATAATTTGGTTTGATCCTTGTCCAAGACCTTGAAAGGCCATTTTTTAGGAGTTTTCTTTTTTCTGTAATAAAATTTTCATTTTAGAGGCCTTCACACGAAGACCGGCTTCACGCGAAGGGGTCTAAGGGTCTTCGCTCGAAGACCCCTATGTGAAAATTCCAGTGAGAAACACCCCACAAAAAATTTACCTAGGCTACTTCGCGCAAACTAGGTCGGCCATTTTGAATTGGTTTTTTTTTTTATAATTTAGGATGGTATAAAAGTATTTTTTTCTTTTCAGTTTTTTACCGAATTGGAATAAGTTAATTCACTTTTTCTATTATTGATCAATTTTTACAAAGGCATTTTTTAGAGAAGGATTGTTATTACTATTTTTTTGAAGGCATAATTTTGGAGAGGAGAAATATTATATCAAAGTATTGTTTTGAAGAAAACAATTTTTAGTGTTGATCTTTTGGAAAACATTTTTTGAAGAGAAGAAATGGGGAACAAGAAGGGAAGACAACATAAATTTGCTAGAAAAAGGTCACCTAGTACCGAACAAATAAATCTTGAAGATGCATTGGCATATTATCATAAAACTAAAGAAGGTGAAGGACAAGCTGAAGTAGGAGGGTCAAGTCAAGTAGAAGAATTGCACATTGAAGAAGGGTCAGGATCACTCCGTATGGAAGCTAAGGCAATTGATGTTGGAGAGGGTTAAGGATCATGTGCTCCTACTATTATGGATGAAATTATAGATTTAGCTCAAACTATAAAGAGAAATATTAATTATAGAAACTTAGATCATTTACTTACAATAGATGTGGAGAATTTGAGATCACTTGCCAATGTTCAACCCTTATGTCTTGCTAAGAAGAGGTCAATGAATATGATAGAAAGAGAAATATTTGCTAAATTTGATAATTTAGAAACACATGAACAGGCCCAATTTCTTTCAGTTGTACTTATAAACAAAAATTTGGAAGGGGAATTAAAATTACTTGGTATAGATGCAACATCAAAGAAGATAAAAGTTGTTGACATGCAAACTAATATAATTGAAAATCTTAGGAAAATGTTTGAACTAGGTAGGGAAGCGATCTCGAACTAAAGATAAGACAATTACAAGAAAATCTATGTTGACATCCATTGTAGGTAACAGTATGCTCCAAAAAATACAAATATCTTCAGTTTCATCTTGGATTGGTTTTAGCAGGAAAATAATAACACGCTATGTTAATAGGAGAATGATTTTGGATGATAGCACCTTGGAAGGCAATTGGGTAATCATGTGTAGAGCTCCTCATTCTGAAAGGACTGATGGAGGAATAAAGAATTTGGTCACATTATTGTGGAATGATAATACACACCCTCATCAAACAGTAAAGATGTTATCAGACATAGAATTTCAGCTAAACAATATGAATATCATACAAAACATTGGTTGGATACAACACAACATGAAATGTATGTGTCATTTTGTAGTTCAAATTCTAATATAAATATTGAGAAAACATTGTTTGAAAGATTGAAGCCATATTATATTAGGAAAAACAAAGTGTTTCAAACTTGTTGTTGTCATTATCATATTGAATTTGATCTCCACTATCAAGTTTTTCAAAAGTTTGTAGAAGACACTTATGGTTTTGAAAATTATCCTAGTAGATGAAGTGAGTTCATCTCATCCATTTTATGTGACAAAAGAGATGATGCAGATGGACAAATAAATTGCATAAAAGGAATATGTCAAACATGTGCTGATTTGACTCTTTTTTCCTTTGAAAAATGA
Source organism: Thuja plicata (assembly GCA_018584345.1). Classification (NCBI taxonomy): domain Eukaryota; kingdom Viridiplantae; phylum Streptophyta; class Pinopsida; order Cupressales; family Cupressaceae; genus Thuja; species Thuja plicata. Next base: position 2,956,609 of record MU223575.1, on the reverse strand, counting down.
AAACATTGATGTAACAAAGTTGGTAAATTGCAAGAGTTACAAATATGTAAAGAATGAAACAAAATTTTGGAACGAATCCAAAATCTTAGAATATGTTGAAGAGGAGATAAATGTTGGAGTATTTATGGTCAAATTTAAAAAATTGATTCAACCCTACATTCATCATGATTTTTTTGCAAAGTAGCAAGCACAAGAATTCCAAATAGTGAGAGACAATTTCCCACTCAGAACTATTGTATCAGTTGTTGATTTTGCATAAAACTATTCCTTTGTTCATCAAAAGGCAATTCAATTGAAATACTATGTTTCTGAGAAAATTACTATGATGGTACATGTGTGTTATCAAACCACATGTAATTAGATTTGGATGGTATTCAGAGAACATTTGAAGCACGGGTCATCAAGAAGGAATATCATTTTTATATAAGTGATGATAGAGAGCATGACATTCATTATGTAGAACACTTCTTCAAGATGTTTTTTGCAAATTTTAAAGAAAGAGGTATAAAAATCGATAAACATTATGTTTGGTCAGATGGATGTGCTACGCAATTGAAATCATCTAGACCATTTTATGCACTATGTAGATATCATTGTAGTGATAACATACCACATATCTGGAGTTTGTTTGAGAGTGGACATGGAATAGGTGAACATGATGGTGTTGGAGCTTGCATCAAACATGCTCTACGAAAGTATCAAATGAATTATATGGGAGTTCATATAAAAGAAAGCACAAGACACATTTCACACCAAATGAGAATGACATGTTATCAGGAATGACTCAAGCGGTACCACATAGAAAATTTTGGGAGATAAAAGGTATGCACACATTTTTAAATTATTAAAGTGTTTAATTTTTTTATGTACATTCTTTATTAAAATTATATTTATAGAATGTAATATTATATATGCATTTGTTGAGGTGTGGTTAGAAAAATTATGCATGGTTGCAAGCGGATAGAAAAGACGCAATCTTTGCATTTAGTTATGAGTACAAATTGTCACAATTAGACGTTGAATACTAGGGACTACTCATGCTTTTGTTGTCACTGCATTGCTAACAATTATGAGAAATACATCAATCAAGACCATGGATATGTAGGTGCACGGAATCTATTGCCACTAATTATTACTGATACATTTGATAGAGATGAAGATGAAAAATTCGATGATGTTCCTTTGATTTCTACTAATTACGATCATATCTCGGGATCGATAAAAATTGGTAAGTATATATTTCACATTATAAGGTCTATTGAGCTGCATGTATCTAGATAGATAGATAGATAGATCTATAGATTGAACTAAGTAAATTTTAAGATCTCACATGTATATATATAAATTTATTTTGTAGCAGATGTCTTTGCAGTGATTGTTGAGCGTGGAAATGTAGAAGGGGTTGGTTATTATTTATTGCATTTTGCTGCAATGAGGATGAAGTTACTTGAACCTGAAGAAAGTGATGGAATGTTCTTCCCCATAGGTTTCTATGCTTTACATCAATATATTGAACTCAATTTGTAAATTTAAAATTTTAACCTTTTAACAAATTTCAAATTTAGTTTGTTTAAATTTATATTGTTAAAATTTGTGACCATCAGGTTCAGATGTTTTAGAGGGAACACATTTCAAGAGAATCAAAGTAATTCAACATGGTATTCACTTTTTTTATTACTAACCAGACAATAAGGTGTTTCAATATAGTCACCTAGTAGTTGTCACCTCCATTTGTTTCCATACAGTTAAATCTCAATGTGGATGTCATAAGTGGAGACTAGATAGTGAGGATCATAAGAGAATATTACGAGTTCTCCATGAAAGGTGTGAACCACTTTATTTGGTCTAAAAAGTATAATATGTATACCTATTTTATGTGTTAGGACCTACTTGATATTTGTGGATTAAATTGACTATACTTTGTAGATATATTTAAATATATGATGGATTATAATTTGTTGATATATGATGGACCTATTTGATAGTTCAATAGTTTCAATATATAAAATTTTATGTATGCTTTTATATATATGCTTGTATACATGTATCCAGTTTTATATACAATGCTTTGGTTATTCAATGAATTTTATATATTTCTTAAATTAGTTAAAGATCCCCTTAAGACATTATTTTGAACACTAAAATATGATAAAATTAGTTACATTACCTATGACATGTGCCAGTTCTAGAATGAGTTATAATACTTATTGTCCATTAGTTACATGTACTAACTTGTTATTTTTTATGATATTAATTCTAGATCCCCTTAAGACCTCCCTTTAAAATCATCTAATCAAATAATATCATCTAATCAAATGAAACCATCTAATCAAATCATATCATCTAATCAAATTAAACCATATAATCAAATCATATCATCTAGTCAAATGAAACCATCCAATCAAATCATCTAATAAAATCATATCATGTAATCAAATGAAACTATCTAATCAAATCATATCATCTAATCAAATGAAACCATCTAATCAAATCATCTAATAAAATGAAACCATATAATAATTTGAAACCAGATCTATAAATCTATATAATGTCAAATAATAAATTATCTATGTCTAGAGGTCTGGATAGCATATAAATATATATCTCGAATCATAAACTAAAAATATCAAACATATAATATAATGACATATATAATGAGTCTCAAATCAAAGATCTATGCAACATGTCCTAGACTAGGGAGTCATCCAGGCACATGCGAATAGAGCAACCGTTTGACTAACTGCCACAACCATCCTGTGGTTGTGAAGAAGAAACTGATCCCCATGAATATAAATGTATGTATATAATTTAATATTAATGTAAAATACTTGAAACATTATAAATGCATGTTTAAACTTACATATATTTAAAAATTACCTGACCACTAGTAGGTCTCACATTTTCTAAATCTCTCCTATAAAATGGGAAAAACTCTTGTTTGATTATTTTCTTGGGGACACCGCTCTGGATCGTCTCTAAGGAAACAACACCTGATACCTCAACCCTCAACACTCAAAAAATACTATCAACAACCGGTGGTGTGAAGGAAGAGTGGGATCTCAATCTAGCAGTCATATCATCCAAAATCCTCAATAAAGTGATACAAATATCTCTATATATGCCACCTGGCTCTGATGTATGGATGAACTCTCTAAGTCGATCCATCTCTATGTGGGCAGTCTAAAAAATAGTCGCTAGATCAGGAGTGCGAGGTGCATCCTAAGCTAGTACATCATGTGCTAGTACATCATGCGTGGCCATCTAGATGTAACACGTGAAAGCTAAGTGTTAACAATTAAGTAATTGATTATATGTTATAACTTCATGTAAAATGGAAACAAATATCTGAATATATTGAAAATTAGTCCTATTAGGACTTAAGTCCAGTCTTATCAGGTTTTAAGGGCTCGTATTTGGTCTAAAGTGATCTTATTAGGTCTTAAGGGTCCCAGGATGTACTAATTGGTTTTAATAGGTCATATTAGTACTATTAGGTCTTAACCAGTCTTATTAGGTCTTAAGGTGTCCTATTAGGTCTTAAGGGGTTCTATTAGGTCCTAAGTGGTCTTATCAGGTCTCAAGGGTCCTAGGATGTAGTAATTTGTTTTAATAGGTCATATTAGTCCTATTAGGTCTTAAGTACAGTCGTATTTGGTCTTAAGGGATCCTATTAGGTCTTAAGGGGTTTTATTCTAGGTCCTAAGGATCTTAAGGGTTCTTAAAGAGTTTTATGTCACAATAGGGGTCCTAAAGGAACCTAGGGTGTACTAATAGTCCTAAAGGGTCCTAGGATGTACTAAATGGTTTTAATAGGTCATATTAGTCCTATTAGGTCTTAAGTATAATCTTATTAGGTCTCAAGGGGTCCTATTAGGTCTTAAGTGGTCCAGATTATATGTCTTAAGGATCTTAACGGTTCGTAAAGAGTTTTATGTCACAATAGGGGTCTTAAAGGAACCTAGGGTGTACTAATAGTCCTAAATAGTCCTTGGATGTACTAATTGGTATTAATAGGTCCTATTAGGTCAAGTAAGTGGTCTTATTAGGTATTAAGGGTCCTAGGATGTACTAATTGGTTTTGATAGGTCATATTATTCCTATTAGGACTTAAGTCTAGTATTATTTGGTCTTAAGCGGTCCTATTAGGTCTTAAGTAGTCCTATTATAGGTCTTAAAGATATGAAGGGTTCTTAAAGAGTTTTATGTCACAATAGGAGTCCTAAAGGAACCTAGGGTGTACTAATAGTCCTAAAGGGTCCTAGGATGTAGTAATTGGTTTGAATAGGTCATATAAGTCCTATTAGGTGTCAAGTCCAGTCTTATTAGTTCTTAAGGGGTCCTATAAGGTCTTAAGTAGTCCTAGATTCTATGTCTTAAGGATCTTAAGGTATAAAGAGTTTTATGTCACAATAGGGGTCCTAAGGGAACCTAGGATGTACTAATAGTCCTAAAGGATTCTTGGATGTACTAACTGATATTAATAGGTCCTATTAGGTCAAGTAAGTTGGCTTATTAGGTATTAAGGGTCCTAGGATTTACTAATTGATTTTAATAGGTCATATTAGTCCTATTAGGTCTTAAGTCTAGTCTTATTTGGTCTCAAGGGATCCTATTAGGTCTTAAGTGGTACTATTCTAGGTCTTAAGGATCCTGACGGTTCTTAAAGAGTTTTACGTCACAGTAGAGGTCGTAAAGGAACCTAGGGTGTATTAATAGTCCTAAAGGGTCCTTGAATGTACTAATCCAATAAATTAATAGGTCCTATTAGGTCTTATGAGTCCTAGGTATTCTTTAAAAGTTCTAATAGGTCATCTTAGGTGTTTTAAAGGGTCATACTTGGGTTCTTAAAGAGTTTTATGTCACAATGGGGGTCCTAAAGGCTCCTAAGGTATATTACTTAGGTCCTTTAAGTGTCTTAAAGGGTACTAGGATGTACTAAGGCTCAGTCCTCCTAGGATAATATTTTAACATCTAACTCTACATGAACATATATATACATGTAACTCTTAAACATATGTACATGAGAGAGAGAGAGAGAGAGAGAGAGAGAGAGAGATTCCTAATGTTTTCTAACATTTTCTACTATGATTTCTAGAGTTTTGTAAATATTTTCTAACATTTCGTAACATTCTACTACCGTTTTCTATCAATTTCTAACATTTTCTAACATACTAAGTTATAATTTGATAACATTTGCTTACATTCTATTATGATTTTATAATATTTTCTAATGTACATACTAAGTTACAATTTTCTAATATTTTCTAATGTATACTAAGTTACAATTTTCTAATATTTTATAATGTATACTAAGTTACAATTTTCTAATATTTTCTAATGATATACTAAGTTAAAATTTTTGAATATTTTCTAATGTAGACTAAGTTACAATTTTCTAGAATGATATAGTAAGTTAAAAAAAATACTAATATTTTCTAATGTATACTAAGTTACAATTTTCCAATATTTTCTAATGTATACTAAGTTACAATTTTCTAACATTTATTCTATGGTTTTTTAATGTTTTCTAACAATTTCTAGCATTCTACTATTATTTTCTAATATACTAAGTTAAAATTTGATAACATTTTCTTACATTCTATTACAGTTTTCTAATATGTTCTAATGTATACTAAGTTACAATTTTCTAATATTTTTTAATCTATACTAAGTTATAATTTTCAAATATTTTCTAATGTATACTAAGTTAAATTTTCTAATATTTTCTAATGTATACCAAGTTATAATTTTCTAATATTTTCTAATGATATACTAAGTTAACATTTTCTAATATTTTCTAATGTATACTAAGTTACAATTTTCTAATGCTATACTAAGTTTAAATTTTCTAATATTTTCTAATGTATGCTAAGTTACAATTTTCTAATATTTTCTAATGTATACTAAGTTACAATTTCTAACATTTATCATATGGTTTTTTAATGTTTTCTAACATTTTCTAGCATTCTACTATGATTTTCTAACAGTACTACTACAATTGCCTAACATATACTAACATTCTACTATGAATTTCTAACATACTAGCAATTTTCTAACATATTCTAAAATTCAACTAAGATTTTCTAACATTTGTACAAACTAAACGTTATTTAAAACAAATAACTAGCTAAAATTAATTTAAAAACATATGTTTTTTAAGAATAAATGAGAAAAATGTGTGTACCTGATACTGTTAAAAATGAAAAGAGGTTGAAAATGCTTGGGAGGTGTTGATGTCATACTGGATGTCACTGGTTCACTCTAAGCCCTGAGTCCACAAAATTTCCAATAATCAATGGTGAAAATGAAATGGGTTGCCAGAAATTTATAAGAAAAATCAGCGATAAATGGTTTTGCGCGAAGGGGGGCTTCGTGCAAAGTAGCCTATGTGGGGTACTTTGAGTGAAGCCTCCACTTTCTGTGAAGTACCTTATGTGGGGTACTTTGCGTGAAGTCCATTAACCCCATCGTATGAAGAGGGTACTTCACACGAAGCCATCAAAAATGAATTTTGTTTTGAAGGACCGATTTCCTTCATCCCAAAAAGTGGGACACACTATTCCACAATCACCCAAGAGCTAGAACAAGTAAATAAAATACAACATCAAATACATTGAAGGCATCACATTCACCAGAGAAGTTGACAAAGAAGAAGAATTAAAAGAAGAGGAAACATGTAGATTTTAGTAAACCAATCAGTTTACCAAATGTTGACCTAGTCTGCTATGGACTATGAAGAAATGAACGGGTATGGAGAATTGGTGAAACATAAGGCAATACAAAACAACCTACTTTAGAAGAGGAAGAAGACTAATGTATTGGAAAATGTCAAGGATTTTTTACATGATATTATCCCAGATGCCACCATTAATGAAACATAAGACATCATTCATCAGGTAGAAGGACTAGTGGAGCAAGTCCTAAACCCAAATCAAGACACTACTGACTACATGATGAAGATTCATTCAAGAAAGATGAAACTAAAAATATTTGAATCCATTCTAGACAACATTGCAGTTGATAAGGTATCACTTTCTGAGTCATCTACCCAGATCGAGACTAAGTTTTGTCATATAATTTCAATGTTTCAAAAATTTATTTCTATTTCAAACTTTATCATGGATATCAAGAAGAAAGATGAGTCTATTGAAATTGAGCTAACCGATCAGCTGAAAAATGTTTCTACTGAGCTTGGTTCTTTAAAATTCTATTACTTGAGGTTGAAACACTTGATAGGGCTATAAGAAGAACTACAAAAAGAAGAGAATGGGAGAAGGATGGAACTTCAAGAGTTGCAAGAACTTTTGATTCCCCACTTCGAATCCATGCAAAAGCATTTGAAGATGACAAAGGATTTGGTCAACACTCCTGATGGTAGTTCAATTGACACCATGATTGGAATGGCAGCTAATGTTGCTACTCAACTTGTTATACTTCAAACACTCTAAGATGCATGGAAGTCATCCCTAGCCGATGTACAAAAAAGCACACTCATGTTTTTGATAAGGTATTATATATCCCATTGAGACCTAACAGATTTTTATTTTGGCCTATTTGTCAAAAAAGGGGGATAATATATATGTATTAATAAGAGAGATGTAATTAAAAGGGAGATATAATGGTAAGGGATATATAAGCATGTGTATAGGGGGAGTTACACAATAATTTTGATGACTTTGAATTTTTTGTCAAAATATCAACTAATGCCAAATGGGGAGATTGATACTCCTATGAGATAGTCTTTTATCATTAGTTTTGTCAAAGTCATAATATTTAATGAATACAATTAGTAAAGATAGAGAATACACTAAGGTAGACAATCAATAAAGCATAGTATCAATGACACCGAGCACCAAAAAGTAGCAAGTTACCAAGTCAAGCAGAGAACAGTTACCGTGTTAAGTAGAGAATAGTCATTGAGCAGACTTAGTCACCAAGCAGAAATTACGTCATGGAGAAAGATCAAATAACATTACTGAACACACCAAGAGCTAACATAACAATTCAAAATTGAATACACTGAACCTAGACGCCAAGCGCGAAAAAATTCATAGTATTCAAGATAGAAGTTAGGTTGAACATTGGGATTGCACTAATATGATTGCACATGATCATGAGGAAATTCATCAAATGATATTCAGGAACAATAAATGCATTGGGAATGAAACCAACCTTGCACCGCCTCACCTCCACCGCAGGAGGAGAAGGATCTAACTAGGTTAACCGCCTTAATATCATATAAAATAAACAAAATAAAAAGATGACACAGACACAGACACACACACACACACACACACAAAGAGAGAGAGAGAGAGAGAGAGAGAGAGAGAGAGAGAGAGAGAGAGAGAGAGAGAGAGAGAGCACACA
>MU223575.1:2934919-2948192 GCA_018584345.1 Thuja plicata | reverse complement strand
AGAGAGAGAGAGAGAGAGAGAGAGAGAGAGAGAGAGAGAGAGAGAGAGAGAGAGAGAGAGAGAGCATACAAGTTACTGAGTGCAGAAAGAGGTAATACACTTATAGAGCATAAAGAGTCTGAACATCTTTATGATTGATACATACTTGCAAACATTTCTGTAATATTTTTTGTAATAGTTAAGAGAGTAGAAATCACATTTAGTGGGTAGGCCCTAATAGGTATTATTTTCTAAATCCTATAACCAGGTATATCTCTTAGATTGGAGATCATAAAATCCTTTAACTAGGTAGACTGAATACATCTTTTGTACTCTTGACCAAGTATAATACTCCTAATAGGGTAAGCTACCAGAAGTAGATAACATTGTAGCTCTAACTGAGCAACCTTTATTCTATAGAAGTGAACGATTGTGGGTGCCATCCCCACCACAATTTTTTCCTCTAACCAAGGATTTCTATGTGACCAAAAATCATGGTGTTATGGGTCATGGTTTTCTAATTTATATTATATGCTTTTCAATTTATTTATGAATGATATTCAATTCAGTGAAAATGAATGAATAGTAGTTAAAAGTTTCAATGTACTGATTCATCCCTCCCCTCTCAGTGCTTACCTTTCCATAGGTTAATCTAATACAATTTCATTGCCTATCCTATCCCTTCCTCCCTCCAATCTTAGTGTGGAATCATCTTACATCCAACACCGTATTAGAACATATTAAATCTAGTTATGCAGAACAAAACTATAGCATGCATTAAATTAAAATAACATGACCATGTTTGTTAAAATAATGCATTGGGAATGTCAATCTTAGTGGGTGAAAATCCAAAAACTTGAACATGTACATCATGAGAAAGTTAATTTTGTGTGGTCAAGTGAATAGAGGTTCCTTATTGGTATAATAGTATTCTTAATCCCTATTGTGTATGAGTTATTATGTTAGGAAGGGGAAAATTGTGTAATCAAGCTCACATAGAGGAAGATAAACTTTTAATTCCAAGCTCGGTAATGAGAGAATATCAAATTTTCAAGCCAACCTCACCCATGAAGTAAAAAGTGTTGTAATTGCCTTATTTTGTATTGCATTTGGGCATACTTTGTGAATTCAATGAAATCTCCACTTGGTTGTCGTATTCACCTTCAACTATTGTGGATGTCCATGGAGTCGCTGCACCTTGGGATCTGAACACAGAGTTTCCATGAGTACCATGCAGTGGGGTTTCAAAGGGCTCGAGAAAGGGAGTATATTTTGAGAAATGTGTGGAGGCCAATGTGGTTGAAGTTTCACAAAGGTTACATGGTTTGAAAATCGGGCCACCTTAATTCATTTTTGAAGTTGTAAAATTCTCTCTTTTTTGGTTAAAGCCTATGATAGCAGGTATGAAGGCATGGAAAATTGGTATTCGGGGGGGGTATGATGTGAAAGTATTTAAAATAATCATTCTCTTTTTTTTTTGTTTATTTCTCTTAAGCATTAAGGGATGATAACAATGTGTGTTAGTATGGTAATGGTAATACTTCATTTAATAAGGTAGAATCTTCTTTTGGAAGACATAAACTATACTTCATTTTTTAATTTCTTATATGGAGGATTGATTCAGTGGACCATTTTGAGGTTCAAGCACTCATCATGAAAACTACTATATGCAACATCAACTTCACAGATTATGATCAACTTTGTGTACACTAGTTGAGTAGTGTCATCTTTTCACTCATGCACTAAATCTTAAGGATTTGACATTTCCAATAAAATATGTGTCCATCATTAGCAGAGTTTACAACTTCAACATGCTTCAAAGTTCTTCTCTTCTTATCTCTTTTTGGAGGGAGGTTTTGTTTCCACTAGGTTTTCCTTGTTTCTCCGTGCTTTTGAGAGATTTCATTCTACATGGTTACCTTACATGGCTAGTAGCCGAGACCCATTATCTTTTGTTTCACCTATTCCTAAGTTACACTTAAGGGGGGTGTTAGTGTAAACAAGGTTATTATCAAACTAGTTAAGACTAGGTTTGACCTTTGAACACTTACTTTAAGTTTGCTTAGACTAGTTTAGTAAGTTGTCTCACCTCATGTTGTGTAGAGACGTGTCCTCCCTTGTGGAGACACCTTGTACTTACACCCTTGCTACTTACTCTTACACTTGTCAAGCGAGCTACAAGTGTTGCATGCTTAGATGATTAGTCAGTGGTTGTATCCAACTATCTCTTCTTCTCCGTTCTTACTTATGCAAGGATTTGTTCTCATAATTATTATGCAATCTGAATACACTAGATTGACTTCATTCATTTGTGCTTCATTTTTATCTTTCTTCGATTCTGCAGATTTTGTCATGGTGTCAGAGCAGTTTTGACATTTTGTGAACCCTATAATGTTGAGCTTTAAAGGTTCTGTGTTTTTGTTGGTGGCATTGAATCCACGGGCCTCTGAATGCATCAGATCATGGTTCTATGTGTTGGGCAGTCGTCGACATCACTGCAGTTCATTGCACCCTTTGACCACTCCATGGTTAGCTGCTGCACTTTGGAACCCCTCCGGGGGTCATTGCGGCTCGGAACCCTTGCTCTCGTGCGGCCATCCACTAGTCGGCCTGTGGACGCATCGGCGGACCTGCTGTCATGCGGTTATCGAGAGGTTTCTACACCCCTTTGCAATCCCCAAAGCCCGTGCATAGTCTTTATAAATATCTTGGATTTTACAAGACAGCGCATGGACTGAAGAGCTGTACCATTCGTGTTCATGCACATTGGTTCCTCTATGGCTATGGTTCGAGTGTGGTTTTTTCTTTGAACGCTATGGCAGTGAATCATTTGGCGGTCTGTCATGACAATGTGAGCGCGTTAACTGTGAGGCACGACCTTCATCTTGCACGCAGCGCCCAACTTCTAGCACGTGCTCGTTCGGGCCACCCCTGCGCGTTGGGCCCACTCAAGCCGCCTTGTGTTTGATGTGAAGGGTTTGAAAAATCGCCGTCAAACCCAGTTAAAGAACACGCCTGGGCTCCTATCCTCAGGCGTCTTGAAGGTGACCAAGACCATGCCCAGCTGTCACCCACTGAGTGTGAAAATACAAGTCAGGCATCAGTGTGGCTCGACCCCCTGCACTGCTCTTGCGACGTTGATCTGTAGCCCGGGGCACCTTCTTTCAGCCGCACCTTATTCAACGACACCTTTATTCGGTCATGGCATTCACCTTCGACTATTGTGGATGTCCATGGAGTCACTGCGCCTTGGGATATGAACACAGGACTTCCATGAGCACCATGCAGCGGGGTACGAAAGGGCTCGAGAAAGGAAGTATATTATGAGGTGTGCAGGCCTCTGTGGTTGCGGTTTCACAAAGTTTTCGTGGTTTTAAAATTGACCCGCCTTAATTTGGTTTTGAAGTTATAAATTTTTGTCTCTTTTTTGGCCAAAGCCTCACATAGCAGGCATTAAGGTATGAAAAATTGGCATTAGGGGTTGGATTTGAAAGTTTTAAAAAAGTTTCATTCTCTATTTGTCTTCTTATTTCAGTTAAGCATTAAGGGGGCTACAATGTGTTAGTATGGTAATAGTAATGTTTCATTCAATGAAGTAGAATCTTCTTTTGGAAGGCATTAAATATACTTCTTTTTTTTTTTTTTTTTTGTAAATTTCATACAGGAGATTGATTTCGTAGACGAGTTTGAGGTTCAAGTATTCATCATCAAAAGTACTATCTGCAACATCAACTTCATAGAGTTTGATCAACTTTATGTACACTAGTTGAGTACTACCATTTTCTCACTCATGTAGTAAATCTTGATGCACATATCGAAAATTTGACATTTTAGAAAAAAAACATGAGTCCATCATTAGTAGAGTTTACAACTTCAACATGCTTCAGAGTTCTTTTCTTTTATCTCTTTTTGGAGGGAGTCTTTGTTCCCACTGGGTTTTCTCGTTTCTCTTTGCTTCTGAGAGATTTCATTGTACATGGGTAACTAAAATGGCTAGTAGCTCGGATCCATTGTCTTTTGTTTCACTTCCTCCTAAGTTGCACTTAATGGGGGGTGTTAATGTTAACAAGGTTATTATCAAACTAGTTAAGTCTAGGTTTGACCTTTTCACACTTAGTTTGAGTTTACTTAGGCTATTTGAGTTAGTTGTCTCACCTCATGTGGTGTAGACACGTGTCCTCCCTTGTGGAGACACCTTGTGCATGCCCAGTTGCCACTTACTCTTAAACTTTCCAAGTGAGCTACAAGTGTTACATACTTGGAGGGCTAGTCATTGGTTGTGTCAAACCATCTCACCTCCTTCTCCTTGCCTACTTATGCAAGGATTTTCTCTCATAATTATTGAGTAATCTTAATACACTAGATTGAATCCATTCATTTGTTCCTCATTATTATCTTTCTTAGATTATGGAAATTATGTCAAGGTGAGATGGATGTAATGTACGGTCCACTTATGAGTGCCTTTCATGAATTTTTTTTTATATGTAACCTTGTTATAAGTGTGTTATTAATGTGAACATGAAATTGTGTATGTTTTTAATCAATATTAGTAGATGTATTTCAGTGATATTCTATTTTGGCATTCCTTCATTAGAATTGGATGCACACCATGTAAATTAGGCATTGAGAGATAAAGGACCTCAAGTGAAGTCATATGTTGTTGATTGGATATAAGAATCTAAGGAATATAGTATATATTTGACCTCCCACATGTAGAAATATATTCATTGGTTCATAGTGGAACCTAATCCTTCTTGTGTATACCCATGGGTTGAGGATTGTTTTTGTGAACAACAGTGATGGGGATTTGATCCCAACATTGAACATTGATATTTATACTTTAGTAGTATCTTTATTAACATGAAATTTCTTTAAAGATATAATATTGCTTTAGTAATATTATATAGTAGCCATCATGATATGAAATTATTATATGTGGTTGAGACCACCATGTAACAACATGCTATTATATTTTGTAGTAGAACCCATCATTCTCCTCCCCTCTAGTAGCTTAAGGAATGATACATTCTAAACATAATGTGAATTTTGTTGAATGTTTGAAATTTATTGACAACTTATTAATTGATTCAATATTTTCCCACTTTTGTGCCAATAAAGTATTACTAATACTCTATCATGAAATTTATCCATTTTAAAATTTTTAAGCTAATCTTCTTCAGGGACATAATTAATTTCATTTTGGTTTGAAATTGAAATCGTGTACCGTAATGACAATTAAATTTATAATTGATTTTATCAAGAAACAAAAAACATCTTAGGAAGATGACGAGGATGCATTTGTTGGCAAATAAAAAGGTGAATCTTGGAGCTAAAACTATAAGCTCTAATATTGTTAAGGATGAATCTGTTGACTTGGTGGTCAGCACCTCCTTGGAGATTTGTGATATGGTTTAACCACCTCCTATGGATCATGTTAAATCTGGTGTTTGTATTAGGCATTGACAGTTTGAGATTTTGGTGCAACGACAAATGATTCTGATAATTGGTATCAGAGCCTTGGATCACGGATTTGAGTCTCCCTTCAATGGGTGTTGAAGGCACAGTTAGTGTTGAGGGGGATATTTTGACTTGGTGGTCAACACCTCTTGATTCGTAGCTTAACCACTTCTCGTGGGTCATGTTAAATATGGAATTTGTATTAGACATTGATTGTTTGATATTTTGGTGCACTAACAAATGATTCAAACAATTGGTAGCAGAGCCTAGGGTCATGGGTTTGAATCTCCCTTCAATGGGTATTGAAGGCTCAACCGGTGTTGAGGGGGAGATTGTTGACTTGGTGGTCAGCACCTCCTTGGAGATTTGTGACATGGCTTAACTGCCTCCCCTTGACCGGGTTAAATCTACTGTTTGTATCGGGCATTGATAGTTTGAGCTTTTGGTGCAATGAAAAATCATTCCAACAATTGGTATTAGAACATGTGATCACGCGGTTGAGTCACCCTTCAGTGGGTTCTAAAGGCTCATTGGGTGCTCAGGGGGATATTGTTGACTTGGTGGTTAGCACCTCCTTGGAGATTCATGACATGGCTTAAATACCTCTCGTGGGTTGGGTTTTAAATCTTATTTTTGTATCAAGCATTGACATTTTGATCTTTTGGTGCAATGACAAATGATTCCAACAATTGATATCAAAGCCTTGGGTCATGATTTTGAGTCTCTCTTTAGTGGGTGTTGAAATCCTAGTCAATGTTGAGGGGGAGATTGTTAACTTGGTGGTTAGCACCTCCTTTGAGATTCATGACATGGCTTAATCAACTCTCATGGATCAGGTTGAATCTGGTGTTTTTATCATGTATTCACAGTATGAGATTTTGGTGCAATCTTAAATGTTTCCAACAATTGGTGTCAAAGCCTTGGGTAATAGGTTTGAGTCTCCCTTCAGTGGGTGTTGAAGGCTTAGTTAGTGTTGAGGGGGATATTTTTCACTTGGTGGTCAACACCTCCTTGGAGATTCGTGACATGGCTTAACTACCTCCTATGGGTCGGGTTAAATTCTGTGTTTGCATCGGGCATTGAAAGTAAATCATATTTTCCTACAACACAAATGATTCCAACAGAGTCAAGGGATGACAACCAATTTGAGAGTGTTGGTGGTTCTAATTTTAGAATCCATGTTTCTTCTGCATGGATTTCCTCTTGTTTCAAACATATTGCTAGTTCTTTATTTTTGAGAAGTTGGGCTACATATATGATTTGGGTAGTCCATTTTCTACTACAATGTCAATCTTTCTTTGACACCTATTGGTGGCTATACATAATAATATATTAGAACTATTAGGATTTTTTACCCTTATTTTGGGGAAACCAAACTTTATTTTTTAGGAGATGTTCTTGTGCCTCTCTTTTCCATAGAGTCCACTCATAGGGGGTCTCTATTGATGACGGTGATGAGGCCTATTTTGCTGAATTTGTTCATCATTGTGAAAATTCTTGATATTAGGAGAATGATAAACTAGGAGAAGTCTATGCTTTAAATAATGGACATTTGTCTTTAGGGCCTTTGGGTTGTTTGAAAGAAAATAATGTATTTCCATTGGATGAGAGAGAAGAACTATGGCTCTCCTTTTTCTATTTATAGTTTCTCCCCATTTGAAGGTGATGAAAGTGTTGAATACATGCTAGATGAAGAGGATGATTTAAGTTTAGATATCTTAAGTGAAGCTCATTTGATGTTTTCTAGGAAAGTTGGGAGTTTAGAAGGTACACTAGTCTTGAATGGTTGTAATTTTTAGGGTTTAATGAAATTGTTTTTCAAACCTTTTTTTTGTTAATTAGCCTCCAAAAAGTATCTTACCTTTACCAATCTACAAACCATTTCCCTCTACTATGGAGGTAAAATGATCTATATTTATTGATGATAATATTGTTTTTTGATAATAGTGTTTTTTATTCAATATGTCTTTTCTCTTTCAGAGAATGAGTCTAGGGTTATTGTCTCTCCTCTAAGGAATATGAATTTGGCAAAGCCTTTTTCCCATGTTACTAGTGTTTTTGATAGGGTTTCACTACTTCTCTGTTTATGTGTACTTCCCATGGGCCCCATAATGGGTTCAGTGGAGGGGGACCTAAAATGGGGTTCTCCATCCTATCCTCATCTGAAGGGTGTGGATCATGCTCTCAACCCTAGTTTAGGAACCCTTCTTGGTAATGTACACCTGCTATGGATCATGACTCTTCCTTGGATTTCTTTCTTGAGGGGGAGAATCCTTCTTCTTATGTTGATAATTTTTTGGGTGTGATTTCAGCTAAGATTGGCAATTTAGCCTCTAAGAATGTGTATGGGCATGTTTCTAGGGTTAACCTGACTATGGTCAACATTCATGACAACATTCTAAAGGATACAATGATGGCGCTAGAACTTTCTCTAGTCAGTAAGTTCATTTCATTTTTCCTTTCTATTGACCAACTAAGGAAATGGGTTTCCTCCTAGTGTAAATTAAAAGGAAGTGTTAAAATTAATTCTATGTCTAATATCCTTTTCCTCTTTAGCTTTGTTAACAAATAATATTTGGTTTATGTCATCAAAAGTGGTCCCTAGACCTATGGTAGAAATCAGAAAAATATTTTTTCTCTTTTTAAATGGAAACCATCTTTTAATGCCCAGAGTGATCTGGGTGGTCTCGCCCCTACCTTGATTCACCTTCCAAGCCTCCCTTTGGAATTTTGGAACTTTGAAGTGTTAAGAGATATAGTGGATTATTTTAGCTCACTCTTGGTGGTGGACAAAATAACACAATATATATCCCAAATCTTTCCTTCCTTCCTTTGCAACACTTCAATCTAAGTATGGATCTTGGGTGAAACCCTTGGAGTATGAGAATTTCATGAAATTCTCCCATATCTACAAAAGATATGTGAATCTAAGTAATATCTATAGATTCTTGAATTCTAAGCCTCAACACCAACAAATCCTAGAGGAAAATAAGGAATCTCAACAAGGAGAGGATATTCCAAAAATGATACCTTTATTAAGGAAGTGAAAGAGTCTCTAAGATATAGTAAGAAAAATAATCTGGATGATTTTAACACCTCAAAGTCTAAAGAAGGATAATATGCCAATTTAGGTATAGTTAACATGAGGAATATCACTAGGCCTCCATTCTAGGTAAAAATATATGGAGATTGAGAAGATTCAGGGAGAGAATAATGAAGAAGCCAATAATGAAAAGGTTTCATTGAAAATTAGTGTTGCTAAGGTTCATAAACAAATCTTTCTAAAACCCCACAAGAGGATGTGTTGAATAATATGACTATTGACCTTAAAATCTTAAGTACTAATGTCTGTGGTCGTCCTATCTTTGTCTCCTCTCACATTGAGGTTAAATATTTGATCCAAAAGGACTCTATTGTAGAGTCAGGTATAGATAGATCAAGTACTTTTGAGGAGATCTATAAGTTAATAAAGAAAACACCGAGCTTATAACCACTCCAAAAAATTGTAACAAGGGTCAAGGTTCCAAAAACCTTAAGGATAACCTACCTCTTCTGGGGTTTTTCTATATCTCCCCATCCAGATCCAATACTTTTTGTGATGGATTCGATGACAAGATAGAATGCAATATCGCAGTGGAGAAAGGGAAAAGTGTTAGAATGTGAAGCTTATTCTATAATTACTTTTATTTTAGTAATGGTTGTCATCAATGTCAACATATCCTATGAATAATTGTGGAATGGCTATTTTAGTGATTTGGTAGAATCATGCACGAGATGACGTGCTTTAAGTATTTACCCTTATCCATATCGATGTTTATTCCATTTTTTATGCACCATATTGTAGATCATTTCTTTGGGTTCGGTCCTATCTTCAAAGTTTTCTTCATGATTTGGTTGATGAATTTGTAATGTATAGATCATATCCATTGGTGTTGAAGATATTAGTGATGACGTAGTGTGTTGTTATGTTCAAGGCATGTTGTATTGAGCGAAGTGGTCTGTGTTTCATTCCTTACCACTGCGGGAATGTTTCAGTGTGACCTCTTTCAAATTGGATTAAGATGACTTTATTGTTGGCATGAGATGGTATAAGAGAGTGATGAATTTACTTGTTGTTGTATGCTTGTATACATAATTTACAAGCGAAATTTTGTGTATTGATGTATATGCAATTTAATACAATCGATAGAAGACTGTTGTATAATTTATCTATTGTAAAGTACTAGTAATAGTGACTTCAGAGGTAGATTCAACCTTCATTACTTATATTTTTGGCAGGAGCCTATTTTTCTTGGTAGTGACCCTACTTTTATTGTAAGTGAGCCTATTTGTATTAAAAGTTAGACTTTCTTATTTCTGGGTAGTTATCCCAAGTGAAAGTAAGCCAAATAGTATTGAGAAAGTTAGAAATGAGCCCTTGTAAAAATCACCTTAACTGATGTTAATTTCATGAAAATTTTCTTCTTCCTAATTTGGGTTTCCACTTAAATTCTCGTGTTCATTGTGTTGATGGTTTTTTTTTTTCATGTTTATATCTATTATAATTTTTACATTGCTTTAATTATTTACCGAATTAATACAATTGAAGGAAATTATTTGTTTATATTTGATTAACCCCCACTACCATTTAGTCAACTTGTTGAATAAATAGTATTAGATATTTGGTTCCTTGGAGAGAACTTAACTATTTTAGGTAGATCTTATGGCACATAAAATTAACATTCCTATGTTACACTACTTCAAAGAATGTGGAGACAAAGTATGTTGTCCCTCAGAATGGCCTCAATACTCAAGATGAAATTATAACCCATGAAGAGAATGAAAAAGAAAGGTATGCAATTTTCAGTGCTTTTTCAAAAACTGAGTTAGCTAAGGTTATTTCATTGAAAAATTCCAATGAAGTTTGGAAAAAAATGAAAGAGATTTATGGAGGAAATGGTAGAGTTCAGTTATCTAAGAAACTAACAACTATGAATACATTATCCATACAGGGACGATATTGGCTAAATAATGAATGCCCAAAGAAACTCTCTAATGCAACTGCTAGGGATAAGACACTCTAAAACCTACAGTCCAGGAAAAGACCATGTCTGATACCTATTCACTAAAAGACATACTCATCAAGTGCAGATTCTTGTAGTATAAATAGTCAAATTAAAAATACATGAATGATCAAAGTACACCTAATGGAACAATGATTGTCTAGTGATGCAATCATTCATATGTATTAGAATGCCACGACATTGGCCACTTCATATTTAATCCTTAATATACATCTTATTTAAATTAAACATTAAATAATCATTTATAATAATATGAGCATATATTAGTAAGAACCTCAGTGAAATAATCATCATCAATAAAGGTAGAATATAATAGGAAATCAATAAAAGTCATCATAATAATAAAATCCAATGTTATCAAATGCAAAATACACCATACATCATCATATAGCATCATGTCTTGTCACAATAGATCATCATATAGATATGATCAAAATGGTAAGCTATAGTATAATCTAACATCTACATCAACAATGATACTGGTGAAACCAAAATAATGTACTATAGTCAAATGCAACAGATAATGCAAATATCTAATCACATCATATGGATAGTCACAGAATAGGACAATGTCCAACTCAAAACTAAATAACATAGGACGAAATGCCACCATAGGAGGCACTACATGAAAGGTTTCTTTCATACATCATTATAGTAGGTAAGGTTGAATCTTTCAAAGGTTTCCTTGAGGCAAGCACCAATACAACATAATGTAATTTTCCTCCTTATTGTGTGCAGGTTTTCACATCCAAGAGACAAGAACTATAGATCTACAAAGAGGAAACTAAGACAAATATATTTTAAAGAAGTAAGAAAGCCTGAACACTATTGCTTAGCTATATAGTCCAACACTTTATCTGTGAGCTTTCTAGATGATGATAACATCAACATTTCCAGTCAGAATTAATTTTCATTCAATTTTACATCTTTAGTCCTAGTTTTGCCCTGCCTTATCTAATCACATTAACAAACTCATAACAAAAGGATAGTTCAATATATAATGTATTTGTGTCCAGCTTTAACCAAGTTAATTAGTTTGAATTTGGGCGAATCAAATTACTTTTTAATGAGAAGCTAATGGGAGTAAGTTCGATCCCTAATTTGCATATTTGGACTAGTGATCCTATTTTCACTCCTTTTCGAATATTAACATCTTTATCATCATTGTTACGTAATTTCGGTTACACTTCTATATTCTTCGGTCACTCCCCTCCTTGTCAAGATGGGATAGCATGTATCTTGGCCCCATGAATGCCATAGGCTGATAAGCTTGTAGCTTCAGCTTTTGTCATCACCACGCTCAACTCAAATTGGAGAACTCGCACATTAAATGCGAATGCATAAAACATAGTCTGCAGCGTACCTAGCTCTCATCTGGGAACATATGTTTTCCAACGTTTGTTAAGTTCTGTGACCCCAACTATAGGCGGCTCTTCCTGCTAGTCATTGCAACTCAGCTACTTTTGAAACCATAAAGTTTTGCGTCTAAGAAACAACAGAACCAAATTTTTTGATTTTTTGATGATCGCATATTTCTCCTTCCTCTACACACAAAGCTAATAGGTCTAACATTGGACATTCTTCACAATTTTTCTATTCTTAACTTGTAGCTTTAAGGAAATAGAATCAGGGGATTGATAAGGATATATTATATCAATAAATAAATGCTTGTCAGTACTTTTTGTTCATGAGAAGGGCAAGAGTGGGATAATTAGATATGGCATGGAAGGACCAGTTAGGACCAGTACCTGTTTACCTTTGTACAGCGACTCCACGAATGATTTCTTGCGCAAAGAATTGAAACAAGCACAGGGAAGAAGTGTTATAGACATATTTGTATAGTTCAATATACATAGTATGAAGAACTGCTTATCCTGTAAGCAAGAAAGAGAGAGAGAAATATTAAATATAAGGAATAACTGAACATAGATCTCAACTCCGTTATTTTAGTTGTATACGTAGTCTGCGTATTTAAGAGTGTATATAAACACTCAGAATTCATCTCATTCCAGGTATACAATCCATATTTTGCAAATGAAGTTGAAGCGCGTGAACCGTTACACTCCTAAGGTGAATAGTTAATGTAGAGATGGTTCGTGAAATATTTTCTTTTATGTAAAAATATATTGAATAATAAAGTCTGAATTATGATGTTGAAGTAATCTCCTCAGATCCAATTTTATAGATTCATGATCACGCGGTGCAAGAGTTCATGTATGTATAATGTAACGTTTTAATATAATAATTGCATCTTGTTTTGTAGGGTTAGTAAGTCATTTGAGTAATACAAGTTAGAAATTTAAAAAATCTCAATATCTATAATACTTATTTTTTTGTTGGAGGGTTCAGGCCTCGTCTTAGGCACGATCCCAGCCTCATCCTTTATGATGTCGGAGCTTGATCCCTGGTGGACTCGTTGTGAGCCATTCAACTTCACCAGTAGACCAAGGGCCCATTGACAATATCTATAATATTTAAAATGGGCCTTAAGGGAAAAATGATATCTATAAATTTGTTTTGAGAATCTTGACTTTGATTATCCTTAACTAGCAATTGCACCTTGGTGTGCAAATGTCAAAGAGGTATGAAAAGTCATTGGTAGGACATAAAGAATATAATGTTGATTGTGTAACAAAGGGTTTAATGGAGAAAAGCTAGCTTCAATTAAAATATGTATCTACTTACAACAATCTAACTATAAATAAAACAAAGCCTTTTAAATAAGCAATATAATAAAGTTTTTACTAACATGAGAGAGAGAGAGAGAGAGAGAG
>MU223575.1:2919626-2932768 GCA_018584345.1 Thuja plicata | reverse complement strand
AGAGAGAGAGAGAGAGAGAGAGAGAGAGAGAGAGAGAGAGAGAGAGAGAGAGGTAATCAAAATTAAATTTTTTCCTCTCATTCAAAATTTTAATTTAGCCTTTAAATTAATATTTAGTTTATCATTAAATTAAAATATAGAATAAAATAAAATTTTAATAATGCAAAGTTTGTCCCTCTCATTTAAAATTAAAATATTGATTTAAAGTTGAGATTTAGTTTATCAACAAAATTAAAATAAGAATTGAAATATAACTAAAATAAATTAAATTTCAATAAGATAAATAATTATAAATTAAATTAACATAAGAATCTTTTGATTATGATTTGTAATTTAATAAGAATATATAAATAAGTGAAATAAATTTTTAACTTAATTCAAATTAATTCAAAGAAGGGAAGAATTAGAATAAATCAAAAAAAGAAAATAACATCATAACATCTTATATAGATTTTTAATTCAAAATATAATTATTATATAAATTTTAATAAGATAAATAATTATAAATGAAATGAATTCTAACAATTTTTCTATTTTCACAAACAAAAAATTAATTAAAATAAGTTTTAGTTTTAATACAAAATTAATTCTTAAAAGTGGAAGAAGAATTAGAATAAAAGTGTTTTATTTTTCTAAAAAGATAGATTTTTATTTTCAATCACATCATTTTTTAAATTAATAATAGTATAATGTTTTTTTAATATTTATCATATTTTTCTAAATTTATATATTTCTAAGCATGTGATTTAGATTAGTTTTATAGTCTTTCATACTTCTCAATTCTAAAGAATTTATTTTAGAAAGTGAGTTATTCACTTCATATAGGAAATTTCTTTTGGGATACAAATTAATTAATTAAGAAAATAATAATAGAAAACAAGATCCAATTATTTTGCAAGTAAGTAATAGGATAAACTTGTTGGAAGTTAAGGAGGTGTTAACCTAATGACAAGTGTCGTTAATGATTATAACCATCTATAAGGACCAAATATGCAACATGAAAGTGAGGGAGAAAAGTTATATCAATACTTTAATAAAATGTATTACCAATATTACTTATGAATTATAAAGAAATGAGTGTTATGACTTCAAAAAGAGTTTAGCCTAATTTTCTTAGCAAGAAATTTGGGCATGACCTATTAATATGGATATTATTTTTAATAGAATATAACTAATAAGATTAATAAATACTAGTGGGCATTGTCATGTTGCTATTAATTTTAAGTGTAACCTCATTAATACAAATGTTGTTGAGGGATGAAAAGCTATCATTTATCAACATCCTTATGTATGCAATTATCATTGTGATTAGTTTTTTTTTTCAATTTTAATTATTCATAAGAGGGTCATCAGTAAACTGATAAAGGAGGACTTCTCTCATAGTCAAATGTAAAGAGTAAACCTAAACAATGATGGTGGGTTATTTTACACTTATATCTATGGATAAGGAACATCTTACCATAATTTTACCTCCTTATAAAAACTTGTATCCTTCTCTATTTGATTTTACATTTGTGTTCAATATCAATTAGTACCCTTAATAATTTTAGTTAGTAGGAGCTTTCAAAGAACTTAGAACAGTTAATGGCATTCTCTCCTACCCACCCTCGAAACTACATGTCCTATTATATAATTTTAAATAAAACTTACACATCTAACTTATGTTTAATTTTTTCTTTCTCATAATGGAGTGCAATGTGTGGTGATGCACATGAAATAATTTCTAGCTGGTGTAGTTTTACTATCATGTCAATATCTATAGTCAATCTACTAGATTGTTATTAATTTTTTTTTGAAAAGATTGTTTCTCCCTTATGTAAAATTTTTGGCATGACAAGATTTAGTTGCACTTGTGCCTCTACACATTAACCTTGAAGCTCACATCACTCAAAAATTATAATCTTCCAACAATCTATTTGATTCAAACTATTTCCAACTCTATCATTGACTTACTATGTCACAACTCATCTATCATTCAAAAAACAAACATAATTATTATAATGCTACAAAGTTAAATACACCACACGAAACTTGTTATATTTAAAACATTTTAATAGGGGAAAAATAATAATATAAGGAAAATAGAGAAATATATAATTAAGACTGTTAAACTAATATTTTGTTGGTTAATGAGTACCATTAGAGATAAATTTTATTAATATATACAATCCTTTTTATTAGGTGTCAATTTCTCTAGCTTGAGAGATTTTTGCATGTTAAGTTTTATTTAGTATTTATGAGGAAGTTCAAATGTTAATTTACTTTTCCTAGCAAATAAAGTGTGTTATATTTATTAAGTTCTGATCACAACCCTAAGTCTAGGTAGAAGTCATAAGTTATTTGTAGTAGGCATAATTAGCACAAGATGTCTAAATAAAGAGATATTGTCTAAATATAAGCCTATTATCTAACTATATGATGTTAGAATGTGAAGTTGATGCTATAATTATTATTTTCATTAATGGTATCATTGATGTCAACATATCCTACACATAGATGTGGAATGATAGTTTTAGTGCTTCGATAGAAGTGTTGACTAGATGATGTGCTTTAAATATTTACTCATGTCCATGTTGGTGTTGGTTCTATTTGTTGTGAAACATATTGTGGATGCTTTGTTTGGGTTCATTCCTATCTTAGAATTTTTCATTGTTCTTTAGTCGATGCATTTGTATAGATCATATTCATTAGTTTTGAAGATGTCAGTAGTGGTGTAGTGTGTTGTTATGTGCAAGGTATGTTGTATTGCATGAGGTGGTCCATGTTTCATTTCTTACCATTGTAGGATTCTTTCGGTGTGACCTATTTCAAATTGGATTATATTGACTTTGTTGTAGGCATGAGATGGTATAAGAGAGAAACGAATTTACTTGTTATTATATGTTTTCTTATAAAATATATGCAAAGTGAATGTGAAATTGACAAGGGAAAAATTATGTGTTGATGTATATGTGAGTTGATGCAATCACTAGTATAATATTATATCATTCATTTATTAAAGAGTATCAATGATAATGAATTCAATAGTGGATTCAAATTTCATTTCTTATTTTCTCGCATTGAGCCTATTTGTATTGGTAGTGAGTCTATTTGTATCAGCAGTTAGCCTTTCTTATTTCGAGGTAGTTAACCCAACCAATAGTGAGCCAAATAGTAGCGAGAAAATAAAAAATGAGCCCTTGTAAAAACCACCTTAGCTGATGTCACCTTAACATATATTCATTTCATCATAATTAGATTATCCATGGTTTTTCCTAGTTTGAGTTTCCGCATAAATTATGGTGTTCATTGTGTTGATGGTTTTGTGATTTCATGTTTATATATATTATAAATTTTTGATTGGCTTAATTATTTACATAATTAACATAAAAGGAAGGAAATTATTTTTTTATATAAATTATTCACCCCCCCCACCTCTCTTATTTATTCATCATGTTCAAAAATTGGTATCAGAGCTCTGGTTCTTTGGAAAGAGCTTAACCACTTGAGGTAGATCCTATGGTGCATAAACTGAACATTCCTATGTTTGATGGATCTGACTATAGTTCATGGAAAGATAATATGAGAGGATACATGATCATGATCAATTAAACTACCTAGAAGAATGTCAAAATAAAGTACATTGTTCCTCAGAATGGCCTCAATATTCAAGATGAAATCATAATTTATGATTAGAATGCAAATCAAAGGTATGTAATTTTCAGGGCTTTATCAAAAACTGAGTCAGCTAAGGTTATTTCATTGGAAAAGATTTATAAATTCAATGAAAGAGAGAGTTAAGTTATCTAAGAAGCTAAGAACTAAGCATCATTATGGGAATACAAAAATAGAAGAAGGTGGAAATTTTAGAAACTATTTTAAGATGGTTGACAATGTCGTAAATGAAATCAAGGATTAAGGAGGAAATGTCACTAATGAAGATGTCATGGAAAAGATCTTGATGTCCCTACCAGTAAGATATAGTGACAAGATCTCAGAGATTGAGAAATTTTATGATCCAAAGAAGTTTACCATAGAATAGTTTTTTGGCAGCCTGGCCACAATTGAGATGAGAAAATTCATAAAAGACAAGAGTAGATCTAAGACAAAATTTAAAGCCACAAAGATAGAGGAAGATCCGGAAGATGAGGATTCAGATTAGATGGAAGTGAAATTTGTAAGGAATCTGAAGAAAGGTACTAGAAATACGAAGGTATGTTACCCCTTGAATGTTATAGATGTGGAAAGATTGGTCATTTGGCTACTAAACATCCAGAGAAAGGTCCTTAGTAGAAATTTAAGAACTTGAATAAGAAATATTACTATGTTAATGAAGATGCTAGTATTTTAGATGATGAGTCCGAAATAGAGGATTATTTGTTCTATGTTGAAAAAGAAGATAAAATTGGATTTGATATTTCTAGCATTTGCCCAGAAATTGATGATAATTTTACAACTACATTGTATGTTAGAAGGAACAAGAATGAATTATTAATGGTTAGTGGTTGTTCAAATCATATGATTGTTGATAAAATAAAATTTGTAAAGCTTGAGAAGTATAATGGTGGTCCTATTAGATTTGTTGATGATAAGGAAGCATATATTGTTGGTAGAGGTTCTATTAATTTTGATGAGAAGCATAATACTGACAAGGTTTATTATGTTAAGGTTTCGTGTCATAATATTTTGAGTATTGGATAGATGTGTGAGAATGGCTATGATGGTGTGTTCAAGAATGAAGGTTGTGAGATTGAAAAGAGAACTAGAATAGTGATTGCAGTCAGAAAAAGTATAGGAAGGAACATGTATCAAATTGAAGGAGACAGTGAAGGATGTTTACTATCTAGGATTACTGATAGTTGGCTCTAGTAGCGGAGGATGTGCCATGTCAAGTATGACAATTTAGTAAGAATAAGTTCATCATGGGTACTCAGAGACTTACCTAGACTATGTTTAAACCAGACAATACTATTTGTAAAGGATGCTATGAAGGAAAGCATAGAAGAGATTCATTCAAGGAAAAAGATCATTCATCTACTAATTTGTTGGATCTAGTGCATGCTAACCTATGTGATTATACTAGAACAAGAAGCCAACAAGGTGATAGATATTTCATACTTTTTATTGATGATTATTTCAAATTGTCTTGGGTTGCATTTCTAAGAGAGAAATCAAAAGAATTTAATAAATTCAAGCTTTTTAAAGGAGTTGAGAATGAATGTGGTAGAAAGATTAAATGTTTAAGATCTGATAAAGGAGGAGAGTTTACTTCTAAATAATTTGAGGACTTTTGTGAGAAACATGGTGTTAAAAGATAGTTTTTAGTGGCTAGAACACCTATATGTAATTATATTGGAAAGGATGAATCAGACAATACAAGAAGCAATGACAATGGTCATGGAATCAATTTTACTAGAGGTTTACTAGAGAGAATTAATTTATACAGTTGTATATATACTTAACAAATTTCTTTATTGGAAAAGTATGGAAAGACATCATACAAACAATGGCATGGGAGAGAACTTAGAATGAAATATTTCAAGATTTTTGTAAGAAGATGCTACATTTGCATAGACGAGGACAATCTTGGCATGTTTGATATTAGAGAAAATGAAGGCATATTTTTGAGATATTCTATAAAGAGAAAAGCGTACTCATGTTGAAAAAAGAGATTGTATAAGATTGTTGAGAGTACAAATGAGAAGATTAATGAGTGGTTTTAGAAAACTCCTAAGAAACACCTTAAATATGAATCTAATACAAAGGAAAAAGGAAAAAGGAAAAGAAGACAAGAAAGAATAGGAAGAGACAAGTTAGGCTCAAACATCTATAACTAAGATACTAAGGTATGTACAAATAAATCATTCAGATAATTAAATTATTTGTGGTAAGAATAGAGGTGTTGTTACAAGAACTAGTTCGATACAAGAATTTTTTTTTTTAATTTACTTTCAGGAATCATGCCTAAATATGTAGAGTAAACATGTAATGATCAGACTTGGGTAAGATAAATGAAAGAAGAACTTGATCAGATAGAGAAGAATCAGATTTGGGAACATGTTCCCAGGCTAGTTGAGAAGAATGTGATTGGTATAAAATGGGTTTTTTGGAACAAGCTAGATGAAAATAGTAAGGTAATAAGAAACAAGGCAAGATTGGTTTACAAGATTTATAGCCAGATTGAAGGAATTAATTTTGATAAGACTTATGCCCCTATTGATTGAATGGAGGTGTCTAGTTATTATTGGTATTTGCAGCATTTAAAAAACTTCAAGATTTGTCAGATGGATGTTAAGTCAGCATTTTTCAATGAAGAACTCATGGAAGAATTTTACTTTAGACAACCAGAACATTTCAATCCTAGAAAGGATCCAGATGATGTGTGTAGATTAAAGAAAGCATTGTACGGATTGAAACAGGCTACCATGGATTGATATGGAAGATTGGATAAGTACTGATTGGAAACAAAATTTTGAAAGGGTCAGCTAATAGCAATTTATATTACAAGATTTATTTAGATCAAATTTTAATTGTCACATGGTTTATGTTGATGACATTTGTTTGGAGGAAAAGGAAATTTATGTTGGAACTTTGTATAGAAAATGTAGAAAGAATTTGAGATGTCTATAATTAGTGAGTTGAAATTCTTTCTTGGATTGTAGGTAAATCAGAATAGTAAAGGAATTTTCATTTTGTAGTCTAAGTATGTTAAAGAATTGTTAAAGTTTGGTTCAGATAATTCTAAATTGGTATGCACTCCTATTATTATCGGATGTAAGTTAAGCAAAGAAGATGATTTACTAAAGGTTGATGCAAGTAAAAACACATCAATGATTGGAGGATTGTTGAATTTGAATGGTACTAGACCAGATATTATGTTTGCAATATATTTGGCAGCCAGATTTCAGAAATAATAAAAAAAGCCACATGTTATGGTAGTAAAGAGAATTTTCACATACTTGAAGGGTATAGATGAGTTTGGATTATGAAATCCAAAAAGGTTTCTAGATTTTATGCTAACAACTTACACTAATACTAATTGGGTTGGATGTCTAGATAACCAATGAAGTACTAGTGGTGGAGCTTATTTCCTTGGCTCATGGTTGGTTGTTTGGTTAATAAATAAGCAAGATTATGTAACATTATCAATTCATGATTCAAAATACATTGCAACATCCTCATTTTCTACTCAAGTGTTATATGGATGAAATAAAATTTGAAGGATATAGGGATAGATTTTGATGATTCAATTTCAATTATGCGTGATAATACTAGTGTTATAAAAATTTCAAAAAATCAAGTGCAATATTCTAGGACAAAACATATATCTATCAAATATCATTTCTTAAGAGAGAACGTATTGGAGAAGGAGCTTAAATTTGAGTATGCACCTAAAAATGATCTAATTGTAGATATTTTCACAAAACCTTTATGCAAGGATACTTTGGAGTATCTCAAGGGAAGCTCGGAATTCTTCTCCTTCCTAGTGTTTAGTAATACACCTGGGTGTGCATTAGTCTAGTGTATTTCATGCTTATTTGTTCTGGATCAATGCTTGGCAGCTTCCTCTTAGCGAAGCATAGTAAGTTAGTAAGGGGGAGTTTGGCCCTTTGTCATTGTTGTCAAAGTGAGAGAAATTTTTTGGAGACTAATAGTGGAGAAAATAAAACTTTGATTTTGATATATTTTGGTAGTGAATTATTTTCTTTGTTATTGATGAGTGTTACCACCAATGACAAAGGGGAAGAATGTTAGAATGTGAAGCTAATTCTAAAATTCTTGTTTTCATTAATGGTTGTCATTGATATAACATATCCTATACATAGATGTCAATTGGTTGTTGTAGTGCTTCTATAGAAGCATGCACTCGATGATGTACTTTAAATATTTACTCTTATCCGTGTTGGTGCTAGTTTCAGTTATTTTGGATCATTAGTTTGGATTCTACCCTATCTTAGAATCTTTTGTTGTGCTTCATTCGATGAATTTTTATAGACCACATCTATTTGTAGAAAATACCTTGGTGATGGTTTAGGGTGTTGTTATGTGCAAGGTATGTTGAATTAAGCGAGGTTGTCCACATTTCATTTCTTACCACTGTGGGAATGTTTCGATGTGATCTATTTCAAATTGGATTAGGTTGACTTTGTTGCTGGCATGAGATGGCATAAGAGACGGATGCATTTACTTTTTGTTCTATGTTTTCTTGCAAAGTATATGTGAAGTGAATGTAAATCTGAGATGGGAAGATCTGTGTCTTGATGTATATGTGAGTTGATTCTATCAGTAGTGGACTCTTATATCATTTATATATATTACAAAGTATCGGTGATAGTGAATTTAGTGGTGGATTCAACTTTCATTTCTTATATTTTAGCACTGAGCCTATTTGTATCATTAGGTAGCATTTCTTATTTTTGGGTAGTTAGCCCAACCAACAGTGAGCCAAACACCAATGAGAAAACCGGTAGAGAGCCCTTATAAAAATCACCTTAAAACTAGTGTCAACTTAACCATCGTTCATTTCATGAGAATTATCTTTTCCATGGTTTTTTCCTGTTTAGGTTTCAACGTAAATTCTTCAGTTCATTTTGTTGATCATTTTTTTCTCTCATGTTTATATATTTTATAATTTTTTGTTTTATTTAAGTATTTACCAGATTAACATAAAGGAATGAAATTGTTTGTTTATAATTGATACACCCACCCCCTATCAATTGTTTGATCTGTTCAACATAGGATATGAATGTAATGAGGCATCTTGGATTCAAACCTAGGAATTGAGACTATGACTTGAGCCTATGGTACCATTTTTTTAGCACAATTTGGAGATTTAATGAGAGTGATTATCTAGGAAAACAAAGAGGATTGTGAGGGAAAACAACTTCAACCTATAGTTGAATTTTTATATTCAGTTTAGCTATAATGCCAAGTACCATGCAACTACTTTTTGCACAGTAAAGTTTTAGAGGGAGTTTGAGAAACCTCTGTTGTTAGAGGATCTGTTGTATGTCCCAAGTTTAACAAAGAATTTGATATTAGTATATATTTTGAAGTACTTGGGGTTAGTACCCTACTTTCTATGATTGAATTTGTGGAAAAGAGAGTGAGAGATTTTCTATCAACAAGGAAACTACATAGTTGAGATCATGAAGTGATTTAAGGTGGAGGACTGTAAGCTCATGTTCACACCACTTGTTACCAATTGGAAGAAGATCGATGCTTCTAGATTATATAAATTATACCCAACTTTATCCATATAATAGATTATCTCTTAAGTATTTGGTCAACAGTAGTATATATATTAATTTGGTAGTTAACTCACCTAGTCAGTTTATGGTAGAGCCTAAGCAAGTGCACTAGGTAGCTACAAATCATGTTTAGAGGTATTTCCTTAGCATAAATGGTTATGGACCTGGGTATATTTATTAGGATGAAGTAAATCTCAAAGGGTTCACTGATACAGACTAGGTAGGTAGTACAACTGACAGAAAATGTACTTTAAGGAACAATATCTTAGTATAATAGGAAACATAAGGCCATTGCATTAAGTTTTGTAGAAGCAAAATATATGGCAGCTAGTATGGCTATATGTGAGGCTATCTAGCTTTTAAAAGTACTAGTTAGGATTTTTTTATCAAGAGATAGATTTGATATTCATTTATTGTGATAATAAGAGTTGTATCAAACTGTATGAGAATCAAGTGTTTTTTGACAAGTCAAACTAGATTAAGATCAAGTACCACTTCATCAAATATTGTGTGTGAAAGGGGAAAATGAAGTTTCATTATACTCATGCAAAGGAGCAAGTTGTAGACAATGCTATCAAGGTCTTGATGAAGGGAAAGTTTGTATATACTTTAGGGATAAGTTATTGTTTTTTAGAACATCTTCCTCTCTAAGAGGGAGTGTTAAGTTTTGTAGCTCATGAGATGTTTGCATTTTGATTTTTTTTTTAATTATGCTTGAGGAAGCTCAAACCTTAGTTTACTTTTCCTATTAAATAAAGCATGTCATTTTTATCTAACTCTGATCACAATCCCTAACTTTAGGTAGAAGTCGTAGTTTCTTTGTAGTAGGCATAATTCATGCAAGATGTCAAAATATAGAAGTACTATCTAAATATAGACCTGTTGTCTAAATATAAGAGTTGAATGCAATGAGGTATCGTAGATTAAAACTTATAAATTGAGCCTATCAATTGAGGCTAATGTAAGATTTTGATTAGCACAAGTTGGAGATTCAGCTCGAGCGAGTATCCTGTCAGAGAAAGAGGGTTATGAGGCTGAAATTATCTCTATATAAATGTTGTGGCAATCTTGAAATCTATTGTATGAATTCTTACTCCTGAAGTTGAATAAATGTGTATTTGCAAATTTTTCATACATTGAGGTTTCCAAGGTATATATGTGTCATTTTTATTATTGGTCTCGTGTCAATTTACTTTTAATGTTCTTCTATTAAGTAACCAAGAATATTGACTGTTAGAAATCAAAAAAATAAACATTATTCTTCTTTTTTTATTGTGAAATTTATTGAACAGTTAATCTATAACTGAATTATAGAAATTAACATTAGGTAATCTAATGTCCCGCAAAAGGGACAGAGTTATACCCCTTAAGTGCAGGTCCAAAAGATAAGATCCAACACAAACCACAACTTTTAAGAGAATGAAAATTTTTGTGACAAAACTTAACAAAATAAAGAGGAAAAGAGTATATGGTCCATCACATATGAAAACTAGCACAATAGATATGATTTAAACGTGGTCAAAACTGAGATAATTATAAACTCATAATATATACATGTCTGTCCTCCACACATATGATTTAAACATCGTCAAAACTGTGATAATAATGAACTCATTTTATATATCTGTCTGTCCTCCACATAGCGATTGTCAGATTGCTCTGAATAACTTTAGAACAGTGATCCTAAAAGGAACATCAATCTATGTTCATCTTAGAAGATTATCATTTAATAAGGATAAACAATAGTCATCCTGAACCATGACTTTCTCCATGATGATGACAGTGTTTTCTATCAAGAGACAATAATGGCAGGAACACAAAAATTAAGTACACTAAATTCTGTACTAAATAATATATACTTCATAGTTATTACTGTGAGACAGTCCAGAAGGAAAGAACTTAGACCTTTGAAATAATTGCCAAAGATTTGGAGTTGCCCATGTCATGTAAACATCCTAAAGAGGAATTATGTTTTCTCAAACCCATCCATTATAATATATGCCTTAAATGGTGCCATGGAGTTCATTAATGAAATCTCATGGCTTACATAATATAGCCTTCGGCTGGTCGACATGAACTTCACAGGAATCTTGAAATCCATCTCATTACCCAACATGCAGTTTCTGCAATAATTGGTCACTGAAAATTCTGTGGTGGAAACAAAACCAATGCGTTGTTTATAGAGAGGAAAGCTTCTTTGTGGCAATGAAAGGTAGAATCTATTAAGGGTTTAAACAGCATATCCTAAAGCAAACTCCACTAAGTAGAGACCCACTTGCATTTGATGTATATTCTTTTGGTAGTGAGATCATTTTTTTTTCCTTTTAAGGGAAGTTCCATGATGGGCACCATTTTACCACCAATACAGCTTGGAATCCAAGGATTTTTCTTTTCGACCTGTCCTTTTTCTGTACTACATAGCCTTTGCAAAGGAATTATAAATTTATTTGGAAGGGGTCCGATCACCTCACAAAAACAATAAGTTTTATGCTTCATGTGCATCCGCCATTGATGCTTTATGTAATAGGTTTTTATAGATTTTTAAGTGAGAATATTTTAAAATTAATTAAAAAGTGAATTGGCGACCACCTTTCAAGTATGGTTGATTACAAGGTGTTATTTCTTGATTAGGAAATATGTTGGATTCTACAAATCTGGACTAATAATTTTTTTTAGAGTATTTGTACTTTCTTTATAATTAAATATGTGAAGGAATTATATGTTCCCATGATAATATTTCAATTGTGTAAATAGAATGTTTGGAGGTTTGATAAGAACTTTTGACTTTTGGACTGATATGCTTAAGACAAATATATGTTATTTTCATAATATAATATATTGTTTCACATAAAGGAGAAGAGAACAAATATTTGGTAGAAAAATGTGAAAGAAAAGAAAGGGAGGACTATAAATGAGAGAGAAGTCGAACTCCCATTATAAGGATTCATCAAAATGTACTTTGATAAAATATTCAAAAGACTCGTGGTAGAGGAAGGTTTTGTGCTACAAAATTCAAGAGGAATTTGTGTGTGGTGGTACTTTTCTATTTGATTTCTTAGTGATACCAGTTAAATTACATGTTATCTGATTAATATTTATTTCTCTCACACTATCTATTATATACCAAGGGATTCATGTGGGTGGAGACACTAAGATATGGTACACATCCCTTAAGTTGGCTATATTTGGTCACGTGGATAACTTCATTAGTTAATTATATCGAGTGATGAGGAGGTTGTCATCAAGATGAACACTTCATTGTATTATTAGGATGATGTTAGTGTAAGGTGATTATCATCATAAGGGTATGCATGAAGTATGATATTTAAATTGACATTGCTTAGAGATGTAGCCACTCTATATTTCTTTATAATCGATATTATGCCATATTGGAAAAAAAATATCTATTGCATTTTCTTTCATGTTTCCTCTTCATTATTTTCCTGTTATTATTATATGTGTGGATATTATCAAGTGTTGTTAGAGCTATGATTTGGGAAAATGTGAAAAAATCTATATTTTAAAATTCATCTATACTTTAAGTATGACTACAAGTTTCTTTTGTGAATATTATTGAACTTGAATGATCACATAAGAAAGTTGCAACCCTAAAAGTGTTCTTTTATCATAGATATTTAGTAAGTTATTTTAATTTTCTACTTAAAAAAATACACCTTCTACGCACAAAGTCAATGTTATTTTATCTTCTTCTTTTTTTTGAAAAAGCTCACCAAAATCTATTAGGGTTTATTATTTTCTAATTTTAGGTTCATTTAACCATGCATTATTCACGTCAAAGTTTATGCAACTAGATTTAGTATAAGGGTGATCCCACAAAGCTGTGTCCCACTTTTTGGGACGAAGGATTTTGGACTTCCTTAAAACAAAAATATTTGATGGCTTCGCGTGAAG
>MU223575.1:2862830-2904109 GCA_018584345.1 Thuja plicata | reverse complement strand
GATTAATAAGAATAAAATAAAGATCTAAAGTTGCTGATAACTGATTCACACCCCCCCCCCCTCTCAGTTATCCTTGAAGTATTCTAACAGTAGGTTATAAAATCAAGGAGAGATATCCACTAGTAGATAACCAAGAATGAAACTTTTAAAAACTAAAATGCTCTAAAAATAATAATGATGCCTAAGTAAACTTAAGTATGAGTAAATGATACAATATCATTTACTCCAACAATCCCCCTTGACTGTAACTTATGAAGAAGATTATTATGTAATATAAAATCTATATACAATATAAGTCCTGACTGCACAACCATTTTTGGTATCCATGTAAAATGAAAATACGATAAAAATCTCTCACCACTTGAGAAAATGAGGAAAACACATGGCATAAAAACTTTCTCTAAAAGAGAGGAAAATAAAAGAAAATAAAAATATGATATGTTAAGGAATCGATTATACCCCCACATGGATTACATACATTATACATATACAATCAAGTACCACTGAGAGGTAAGTGAATCAGTCTTAAAAAAATCTTAAAATTTTCTTTCGTCAATACCTGTCAGTTATCTTTATCTAACTAATCATTAATGAAATATATTGCAAGGTGTAGATAAGGAAAAATAAACATTAGAAATTATGAAATTAGAAAGCCAACCATGGAACCTATTTTCATACCAAAAATAACCTAATCCTATCAACAATGATATTACAAAAAAATGCATTATAACAAAAATAAATTCAAACTCAAACTCAAACTCCAAACATCATTTTTATAGTGCTTCACAATTTCTTGTTATTTCTCTAATATTATGTTCCTCTCATGGACTAAAAAATCACAAATGTAAAAGAAACTATAGAATGATATAAATATGAAAAGAATATTTTTTATTACTGCAACGATAAGTTTTCAAGGAACCCGAAACCCTTTACAATGAGATTAAAAAAGATAAGACATTAAAAGCCCTCAAAAAAAAACTTACAAAAGATCAGACCAGCAGAAAACTAGACCAGCCCCCACCCAATAGACAACCATCCAAAAGCCAAGAGAGAGCCACTTACAAAAACAAAGATAAAAGATATAGACAAAATTAGCCAAGATTCTTCAAGGTCACAACGAAATCTTCTTCTAATAAGCTAATTTTTAGAGAAGAGTTCTTAAGCTCCTAAATTTCCTGAGGTAAAGGAGCAACCTTCTACTTAGTGCTCGCTATGGTTTTTTTCCTAGACCTTGAGTATCATTAAAAACCACCTCCTCACCCTGATCAAGGTTAAAAATAGCTATATCCTTGGAGGTAGTATCCAACTTAGCTACTCGGGTCTCATATTCTCAGAAGAAACCTTCATGTCATCATGACTGTGCTGCAGGATCTTCTTGAGGGTGACATTAGTTTTATCCACACTCTGGTTCAGATTATGAATCTTATCTTCCAGAAGCTCTTTGGCCTTACCTTCATCATCCATATAGTCCATCATCATATTTTTCATATTAGAGGTCTAGAGAGCATAGGAGTGATCAAAAGAAGGGGTTGTTTGGGGCTCTTTGGACCCACCATTTGATTGCATCTCTTCAACTTTAGTTGAAAGGTCACTATATAAGTTGAAAATAATATTAGAGAGGTGTGGTTTTTGAAAATAATGACAAATAATTGTTATTTATATATAAAGTCAGATTTATTAAATGAGTAAGATCAATTTATAACTCAAAACAGTCATCTATTGGGATTGCATGAGAGGAGTTAAGTAAGGATAAATGGGAAAATTGTGTTTCCATGTGGAGGAGGAAATAGAGATTAGTAATATTTCAGTGAAAATAAATATTAGAAATATTTAGTTTCAACAAAATATGCCTCTTGAAAATGTAGAAAAGGTCTAGTGAGGAATAAGTTAGGTAAAGAAAAAGAGGAGTTAAAATGGAAGGAGGGAAGCGGTAAGTGGGGAAATAAATTAGCAACTGAGAGGTAGAAATGGATAGGAAATTGGTGTTGGAAATGAATTGAGTAACTAAGAGGGGACGGGTGAATCAGTTACCACAAAAACAAATCCCAAGTCCCTTACATGTCTTAAACAAATTGTTCACTGTCACTCGGTCAACAAAGATATTCTTTTGTAACTCGGTTAATAAAGAAATCTTAAGATGTTTATATAATTATCCTTCAGTGAATAAGTGCAAAATCATAAAGCATAAAATAAATAACATGTACACAAATGAAATCAAGATTTAACATGGAAACCCAATATGGGAAAAACCACCAATGTAACTAGTTGCTATTTTTCACTCTTCTGAAGTGAGCCTTGTTAGGAGCCAACCCTGTTAAAGGTTACAATAACACACTATTTTTGATTGTAGGGAAAAACAAATTTTGAATGGGGACCCGAAACCCCTTACAAGCTAGAATAAAATATTTAACATTTAAGCCCTCCAAAAAGAAACAGGACTAGAAACCAGTACGCTAAAGCCAAAACTAACAACAAAAAACCAGGAAAAAACCAAAATCCAGAGACTAGAAAAAAATAAAAACCACTAGAACCATAAACCAGAGCCTAGACAAGCTCCTTACAAGCCTTAATGACTTCCTTCTTTGCTTCAGATATCTTCTTTATCGCTCCATTAAACTTTGAGAGTTCCTGGATCCTTTCATGAATTTTCTTCTTTCTTGCTGATCTAGTGCATTTTTTGGGGCCATCATCTTCCAAGTTCTCTATGATATCCTCTATGTTTTTACTGGGGGACCTAGTATCCAGCTCTGCCTTACTAGTCAGGAAACAATCCATGGCCGAACCCATAAAATTTTTGTAGTCTTGCATATGTTTTTTCATGGTATTCTCCATGGTTTCCATTCTGGCTTGTAACTTCTACACATTATTGTCCTCATCATTAGTAACCTTGTCCACCATTATTTTAGGGCCAGATTCCAGCTAAGTCTGTAGAGAGTCCATCTTAGCAACAATCGAACGGTACTTGAGGTTTAAATTCTTGATCTCCTGGAACACCCATTTCATTAACCAAAAGGAGTACATAGAAGTAGCTTTGGCCGTTTGGAGGACCCCAAAGGGGGGATCGATCTTATTGTCCACGACATCCCTTAGTAATTGAATATTCCTTTCCTGCAAGTCCACCATTTTTATGAAAGGGATGTTTCAAAAATTACTAGGGGCATTGTCTATCTTCCCCTCTGGTAAAGTCATCTCCTTAGCAAGGGAAGTATTCTCCACCTCTATCGCATCCTTCTGAATGTCCTAACCACAATCCATAACTACTTCAAGTTTCAGAGATATAGGCACATCACGGTCTTCAGAACTATCATACTCAACTAGAATTGGCACTTTCTGACCTCCCACATCCTCCTCCTTCTTCTTATCCTCTTTGTTCTTCCTGCTATCTAAGGTTTTACCTTTGTTCATAGAGCCCATAACCTCTTCATCTGTGTTAACATTCTCCTCCAAAACTAAATTTGAGACTAAGGAGGTAGAGTAACTATCTTCCTTAGTGGAATCAGCCAAATTATCATAGCCTTCCACACTATCAGCAGAGGTGTCCATATACACGGTAGTCTCCTTATCCCTCTTTAATTATTTACCTATCAGACTCTTATCTTTCACATTCACATCCCTAATTCTCTTTTTACTTGAACCAGATTTAGACAGGGTTATGACAGGGCTTACACTAGCCATCTTCTTTATATGTTCAACAATTAAAAGAATCAACCCTTCATGAAAAATGGGTTTCTTCTCCTTCCTCTTGTGCTGGGAAATGCTAGAACGGAGAAATTGCAAAATATAAAAAGGTAGGGAAACCCTAATTTTATGCTAAAAATGACAGAGAAAAAAAAAGTGGTAAGAATGGGCTCTTTTAAACCTACCATCCAGGGTAACATAGTCCATGATCACCATCATAACAGTATCCCAAATTTCTTTGAATGATGCCACATCATAGCATCCTCCAGACTCTTTTACAAGAATTTTTTTCTCCTCCTTACTCTTGGGAAATCGTCGAATGGCCTTTCGAGATACCTTGCTATCCCAGAATAATTTGATGCCCTTCGTGCTAAGCCTAGAAATCTCAGCTATGAAATCCTCCGTGATGTTCACAGTGATGCCTGCTATGGTAACAGCCCCATTTTTCTAGGAATCAACAAATAATTTGGTAGCACTGTCTTTCACCCCATGCAATCTTTCCATGTAGGTGAACAGACCACCCTTCTCCAGAATATCCCAAGCTTCTGACATTTTTCTCCATTTGACAGAGTCCTTCAGCTCTTTGCATTTAAGCCCACCTCCCATGATCGCACAACTCACATAGATGGTAAAAAACACAGAGAGAATCCAACTGTTACAAAAACTAGTAACATTGAAATTAACAAGGGTTAGCTTGTGTCTATAATTAGAGTTCTTGGGAAAGACACCACTTTCCATGCTCATTTTCCTCTGATATTTTAAAAAGTTTCTAATCATGATAGCTTCTCAAGATACGCCCAATCAACCCTTTCACTTCAGAATTTTTCGAAGGCCAACTTGGCTTTGATATCGATGGTTAGATTTTTATAATCGTGCCAAATCACGATGTCCCTGGCTTTAACTACAAAATTGGCCAACTCATCCATTGTACCATTCGCTTCCCTATAGGCATGAGAAATAATAACTTGATTGAAGGAATTAATTATGATCCTAGCCTCCTTAATGATCTTCTTAATTTTCCATGATGGATTAGTTTTGTCATTAATACATTTTAAAATATTGAGTGAGTCACCCTCAATTCACACATTTTGTGCCATGTGTTTCTTGACAAGTTTTAGCATCTGAAGAAGGGCCATGGCCTCCGCCACATGGTTTTTTTGCACCCCAATAGGTAAAGCCACCGCAACCAAGCAATTTTCCATGTCATCACGGATGTGGCCCCCACAGCCAGCTGGGCCAGGGTTGCCCTTGGCAGCGCTGTAGAAATTTATTTTTATCCATCCTGGTGAAGGAGAAAGATAGATGGCGTTCTCTCTAGGATGAGGTTTGTGATTTTCCATCCTTACACCCATATCACCAGCTTTGAAATCCAGCATTCTGCCAGACGACATCTTGAAGTTTTCCTCAATACTTTTCTTTATCTTTTTAGCAATCACTTTTGGAGGAAGATCAATGTTCCTGAAGACTCTGTCATTGCGTTCTCTCCAAACCCACCATATTACATGGGGGGAATAATATTCCACAAATTTTTATCAATGGGGGAATCTGCTTTTCACCACTGATTAAAAAAGCTTTCCATGTTATTGGGAAAAAACCATTTAATCTCCCAGCTTTGTAATATTTCATTCCAAACCTCCCAAGCATATCTACAGCCAATGGCCAGATGGAAAACCATTTCCTTAGCATTTTTACATAAAAATCATCTATTACTCAGCATCATTCCCCGTTTCTAGAGATTGTCAATTGTAAGGATTTTATTCTGCAAAACCAGCCAAAAAAAGATATTAATTTTAGGAATTAAAGAATTGTCCCACACTTGAGCCCAAAAGGGGAGGGGATTTAGTTTCTTTAATAAAATCTCAGAATAGGAGGCAGCCGTGAATATTCTAGAAGGAAGAATTCCAAAAAGGAGCTTGTCTTCACTTGAAATTTTGACCTTCCAGATCACTAGGTCAAGCATAAGAGGTTTTAACATTTCATAAGAAAGGGAAAAATCAATCCATGCACCATTTCTCCAATAATCCCTGACCATAGTTCCATATCTCTTAATACACTGATTGATAATGAGTTGAAAGGAAACAATAGAATTTAGAGGATAATCTTTTATCCAACAGTCTTCCCAAAAATGAATTTTTCTACCATTTCCTAAAAACCACTTAGCCCCTTTAAAAGCCACATCCTTAGCATTTTGAATGCTATTCCAGATGAAAGATCCTTGCACTTTTAGGTCATTTTTCCAGAATTCTGAAATATGGGAAAAGGAGAAGAGGTATTTTTTATGAATTATATCATTCCATTCTCTTTTAACACCAAAAATTCTCCAAATCTATTTTTCCAGGAAGGCCAAGTTGGTAGCTCTAATAGGGTGGATACCCAGCCCTCCCCCCCACAACTTTTTAGGAGTGTAGACCCTGTCCCAAGAAACTAAAGAAAATCTCTTTTTTTCCTCCACTCCCGACCATAGAACATTTCTCAAGATTTTTTCAATGATGTCAGCATATTTCCCAGGGATCTTGAAGAGACTAAGAGCATAGACAGGGAGACTTTGCAATGACACCTTAAGGAGCTGAAGTTTGCTAGCTTGGCTCCTTTCCAACCAGCCAGCTTCCTGTTAAATCTATCAACAATACCACCCTAGAAAGAGTCAGGAGGTTTAAGACCAAGAGGGAGACCCAGTTAGGTAGCAGGAAGAGACTCAATTCTGCAGCCTATAATTCTGGCAATTTTATGCTGTCTTTCCTTAGGAGTATTAATTAAATCTAAGGAGCTCTTATCCCAGTTGATTATTTGACCCGAGCCAAGGGTATAGGTAGTAAGATCCATTTTGATAGTCCTGGCTTCCTGAATAGAGGAAAAACCCATTAAGATGGTATCATCCATGAACTGTTCATGCGAGCAAGGACTAGAAGTAGAGGAAGGAAATGCCTTTAAAAGACCCATTCGAGGCCATCTTCTAAAAAATTTTCCCCAAGCATTCAGCCAAAATTGAGAAGAGGATAGGAGAAAGAGGATATCCTTGCCTTAAACCCATGGAAGGTTTTAAAAACCTAGAAGGAGATCCACTGATCAAAACGGCAGTAGTAGAAGTACTAATAAGCTAAAAAATCAATTGAAGGAATATTTATCCAAACCCAAAGGATCTAAGAACTTTGATCAATAAATCCCAATCCACCTGATCACAGGCCTTTGAAAGATCCAACTTAAGGAGGAAACTAGAATTAAGAGAGACCTAGGTAGAGTGGATGACCTCATGAACCTTCAAAATTGAATCAAGAATCTGCCTACCAGGCACAAAGCCACTTTGTTGTGGGGAAATAATCTAAGGAAGAAGAGTCAGTAGACGAGAGGTAAGGAATTTAGACAGAATTTTGTACACTGAGTTGCAAAGGCTGATTGGTCTAAAAGCATTCACTGAACCAACACAAGGCTTCTTAGGGATCAAAGCAAGAAAAGTTACATTTATCTCTTTAAGCAGGGATTTGGAGCGAAAGAATTCTTTGATAGCATTGCAGATGTCCACTTCAAAAATATGCTAGAATTTTTGGAAGAAAAACATAGGAAACCCATCCGAGCCAGGGGATTTGTCACCTTCAAAAGAGAAGATCTCCACCTTTATTTCTTCCTGAGAGGGAATAGCTACAAGAGCATGATTAGTTGAATCATTGATAATGGAAGGAATGTTATCGAGAAGCGCATTCTGATTCACCAAATCAAGATTAGGATCTTTAGAAAGTAAGGAAGAGAAAAAATTGATCATAACCTCAGAAATATCTTTATCATTAGAAATTTCCCTCTCCTCCACTTTAAGTTTAAAAATTCTATTAGAAGCTTTGTGTTTAGAAGCAGATAAATGGAAGAATCTTGTATTCTTATCTCCAGCTTTGAGCCAGATAGACCTTGATCTCTACCTCCAATAATCTTCTTCCTTAGAAATAACATTATGAGTTTTAGCCAGGATGTTTTCCTCCTTGTCCCTCAGCTCCACTGTCAACCCAATCTTTTGTATAGTTTCCTGAATTACATCAAGATATTTTTTAAGCTAACTTTTAGTTTTAAAAATATCACCGAAAATAGTTCTGGTCCATACCTTAACATTGTGTTTAACGCTGAGAAGTTTCTTAACCACTCTAAACATTGGAGTGCCATGAATCTAGACCTTCCACTAGTCTTTAATATTTTTCTCCATCTCCGGATAGTCCACCCACATTTTTTCAAACTTGAAAGGTGGGCAACCCTATTTAGTAATAGGATCCACATTGAAGAAAATAGGGAAGTGGTTAGATCCAATCTTTGAAAGAGAGGACAACAGACAACAAAACTTATTTAACCAATAGCCACTGATCAAAGCATGGTCTAATCTAACTTGAATGAGGTCTCGGGCAACCCTTCTATTAGACCAAGTAAAGTTAACACCCTTAAGCTCCATATCAAACAAAGCTTGTTTGTTAATGAATTCCAGAAGCTCCATTCTCCCATCCAAAATATTCTAGTCACCCACTCCACTAGACTTCTCATTGTCTTTTATCGAGCAGTTGAAGTCCCTAATGATCAGCCACGACAGATCCAAGAAATCTTTTCTATGGTTATCAATTTTCCTCCAGAAAAGAGATCTACCAGTTTTGGTATTGGGGGCATAAATGGTAGTAGCAACCCATTCAAAATCTAGCTTAGGATGAAGAAAATTTATACTGGGGAAATTAAGATCTTCTAAAACCATAGAACCCCTAACATTATTCAGGTTCCAAAAGACAACAACTCCACCCGAGGCCCATTCAGAGCTAAAGCCAACAACCCCATTATTTTTAAAAATTCTTATTTTTTCCACCTTCTCTTTACTCATCTTAGTTTCTTGAACAAAAATAATATCAGGTTTATGATCTCTTACCAGATTCCTGAGAATGTCTTTTTTATGAGGAGCATTCAACCCTCTTATATTCCATGAGATGAACTTCATTTTTTAACTATGTGCAGGATCGTGGCAGAGTGGCTGCTGGTGCTAGTTCTGGCAGTGGTACTGGTCATGAACCTTTGGTTCTAGGGGATCCTAGTAGGGCAGCTACTGGTGTTGGTTCTGGCAGTAGTTCTGGTCAAGTGCTTGTGGTTTTGGGGATGCCTTTGGTCCTAGAACTGGACCGGGTGTCAGTTTCTTCTTTGGCGGGACAGGGTAGTCCCACCCCAGGTAGGGGCATCATGGGTACCCCCTCGAAGGCAGCGTCAAAGGGGGATTTTCTTGTGTGTGAAGCTGTATTAGGAGAAGGGCCCGGTCCAACTTCTAAGGTGTTGAATAGCGAGGATATTCCTTCAAAGGACCCACTAGTGGGGTCAAAAAGTTTCTCAGAAGCTGGGGATTCAATATAGAAATGTCACCTTGTGAGAGGATTTACAAAAGACTATTAAGTCTACTATGTTAAGAGATTTAGATCACCGCTACATTTTTTAGAAAGTAACAATGGATTGACTTGTTTTGATAAGAAACTCTATTTTCTGATTTAGATCTCTACTCTGGATTTAAACACTTGATCCTCACTGATAGAATATTCTATTGTAGCTCTATATGTTCTATCCTTAATCAGAATCCCATCTAATTTTTCCTCCATACTTCATATCATAAACAAACACACACACACACACACACACACACACACACACACACACACACACACACACACACACACACACACACACGCGCACTTTGTTTTCTCTATTCAATCTAAACTTGACCTTATATAAATATGATAAGCCTTGTCGAGTTGTCCTTAATAACCTTCTAAATAATCAATAAAACTTAAGTCTGTCGGCTGCATATAAACAATATAATATAAAGTGTAAACTACAGTTAGTCAAGTGACACTAAATATCTAATTCGGTTAATACTGAATTCCTTCAATGCCTGACCAATACTGTAATGCCGGAGTGAACTCGGTTAGAATTGAAAACCACTTTGGTCTTCTTCAATGCCTGAGAGAGCTTGGCATATACTGACTGTACTTGGTTTGGGTATAGATATTTGTGTAACATCACTATATTTGTGTAAACATCAATGACAATACATAATTGAATAATTGTCATCAACAATTGGACTGTGAAAAAGTTTGAAGTG
Organism: Thuja plicata; assembly: GCA_018584345.1. NCBI lineage: Eukaryota > Viridiplantae > Streptophyta > Pinopsida > Cupressales > Cupressaceae > Thuja > Thuja plicata. The sequence continues at coordinate 2,894,331 of MU223575.1, read as the reverse complement.
GAGATAAATTAGCATTAAAAGTAGATAAGTGAATTGAAGTAATAAATATAATTTATTAATTCATCCACATGTTAGTTGATTAGGTAATTAAATGAAATAAATTTATTTTAATTTAGGAGGATGAAAAAGATATAAATAGATAAAATATTTATCATCCTAGAAGAGGTGTTAGGATAAGGGACCCAAATAATTAAATAATTATTATAACCTAAGACAAATTAATTCCAAGAGGATAAAATGAATAAATTATTGAGAAAATTATTTAATTGGATCAATGAAAAGAGTGATTAAGGACAAGTTCACATGATAATTATCAAATTGAAAGATATAATCATTAATTAATTAAATACCTACAAAAAATTTAAAAATGAAAGAAATACACAATATAAATGAATGATAAAGACCAAATTATTGTCATAGAGGAATTGTTGATAAAATGAGACGGTCTAGATGGAGACTAATTTTAGTGTCTACATTCTGCCCTTCTTTGAGAAAACACAATTTAGAGCATTGTTTCAAATAAATTTGAGAAAATCATGCTCTAATGGACCAAGGTAATGGAGGTAGAATTCCACATCAAAATACTAGGTAAATTTTTTTGACATGAGGATGGTTTTTGGAAAAAAGACTGCTAGGATAGACAAAATAAAATTTACATGGAGAAATAAATTAATAAGGAAAATTAAGAATAATTAGGAGTGATGATGTCATTTCAGTAAGTACACTTTATCATGAGGGAGCTTTATTTAATATGGAAAATGTATACGTTCACGACATAGAATATAAGGGTGATAATGTAATCTCTTTGCATAAAAGAGACACATTACAGAGAAGGAATATTTCCATCCATCATGAAGCATTTGTATGTAAATAATATACATTCTCTAGAATTTCATGAACATATTCCATAAATAGAAGACAAAAAAAGACCATCAATCATCTCGAGCAGTTTCTACACTTGTTGATATCCTTGAGTAGCATATGAACATGGAAAAATATAAATCAATAAATTATAAGACTTTTTGAACCAAGTGAGTCAATAGTCATTTTGATCTTGTCGCCAAAGTTGATTTTTTGTATTTCATAAGACGATCATGATGTCTAGTTTAAGGAATGAAGTACCCTATCTAAGAAAACTATAGTTTAGTTTTGACTATATGAGATTCTGTCTAACATGGTTGATAGTTGATAAAGGACTAATTGATGTTGATTGATTGAGAGGAAAAGTTTGATTGCTCTGATTTCTCACTTGATTGGATAGTTTGCCTATTATTACATGATTTGTTAAGTGACATTTTTTCTGTCTTTCATATATGTATGCTCAAATGTTTGTCTTGGTAATGTAACATGTGTTAAGGAAATAATAATTTTTTCTATATTTTGATTTGTTTTCAATTTTTAGGATTTTGAGGATTACTTATTTTTCTTTCTTTAAGACATTTTATGATGCTTTTGTATTTTTTCAAGACATTATATGAAATTATTTAATTTTTTAAAGAATATTATGCAAAAAAAATTGGAATCTTTAGGAAACTTTATGATGATTTTAGAATTAATTTACAACATTTTGAATCTTGAGGATTATTTAGGACACTTTTGCAATTTTTGGGATTCTATCAAGACTTTTATGCACAAAAAATATATATTTATTTTGCCCCAATATCTAGCGAGGCATGGAATTTTATGAATTGATGAATGGAAATGAATAAAAGGAAAGAGGGTTGTAGTTTATTATAGGGAAAAGATGCTTTTGTTTCCAAGGACTATTTGATGATGTGATGACATTTTTTTTTTCCAAAGGAAGGAATTTGACATGACAATATAAGGTGATGACATGATGCAATAAATAGAATGCAATCCATCGAAATGGACAAGTCAAGAGGTTTTTTGTAAATATGTTTTACATTTTATGTCCTTATTTTATATCATGATCATGGGCTGAATTTGGATAGGACAAAGATTGATGTAATCAAGGATGGAGAAACCTCAAAAGATCAGTTTGATCCTTGCAGCCAATATAACATAGAAAAAACAAACAAGCCAATAATGAACCAAGATGGATAGAATGAGGGGTCAACCTTCTATTATTCTTAAAAAATCATGTATAATAGATCTACAACATGCAATCTTACATGTTAATCTCACATGCTTGATTATGATCAAAAAACCTTTTACCAACCCTAGCCAACTAAAGCCAAATAATCTTTTGACAATAACTTCTCCCTTAGGAACAAGTCCATAAGCTTCTAAAGCAATTACAATCATCGGTCAGCTCAGAAAAGACCACATTTCTAAATAATTGAGAAAATGTATTACAAAAAATATGTAGGCACCCAAATCATCCAGAACAACCTCCAATAAGAGAAATAAGATATGAGATCATAGAAATAATTCATCCTCAAATGTAACAATGAGTTGACATAGTCTCACATGGAGATTCCAATTGCTAAATCCTAAAATGATCGAAAAACTCAAAGATTGGCTGGGAAAAAGAAGAACATGACTGTCATGCAAATAATCTACAATATCTCATGCACAATGAGTCCAAATGATTTTTGATCATAAGATGAGGATCAACACAATGCCAGAAACACACTGTCATGACCATAACCAAAAATAACAATCACTAATCGACCGCCACTCAAAACACAAAAAATAGCCTAGCTAGAACATACAACAAACTAAAGGAAATCTTTTTGGTTGACGCAAGATTTATAAGATCCCAAGAAGCCCTACATCAGACACCAAGGGTACTTGAAAGTGAGCCTCTCACTTTTCTATGGCCAAAGGAAAACCATAGTGGTCAACCTCAACCTTGGTCAACCTCAACCTGATAAATCCATGAAGAATCCTCCACTAGTTTGTCCCTCCATTTGACAAGATATTTCGTATACTGTTTTCCTCTTGTAACTTGACCAACTCTTTTATCCAAGATCTTCTCTATGTGGTCCATCTGATTCTTAGGATATTGTTGTCAAATATCTGACTCTTCACTGGTATTGAAATCTTATTCATGATACTCATACAAATCAGCAACATTAAACACTAGTGATATATCCATATCCTCATGTAATTCCACTTCATATGCATTTCCCAAATTAAATTTCTTCAAGATTCAACAAGGACCAAACTTATTTATGTTGAAATTTTTATAAGTACCAATAGGAAATCTACCCTTCTATAAGTATACCATAACTTCATCTCCTACTTGAAATTCCTTATGTCTTCTCTCCTCTTATAAACTTGATTCATTTCCTCCAAATGATGGCTTACTCCTTCTTGCAATGATCTCATAACCTTAGCAAATTCCTCTTCTTCAGAACTCATCTTAAATTAATGAATAATATCCCTTAATTATACTACCCACTTAGGATATAACCTAGTAACCACTTCAAATGGTGTCTTCCCTATACTCCTATTTACTGAATTTTAATAAGAAAACTTTGCTTGTGGAAAAACTAAATCTTGATTTCTTGGCTTATCTCAAACTAAACACCTCAACAGGTTCCCTAGACTCATGTTCACAACCTCTATTTTTCCATCAATATGTGGATGAAAAGTAGAAATAAATTTCAAATAAGCTTTCATCTTATTCCAAAGTGTCCTCTAAAATAACTAGCAAACCTACTATCCCCATCTGAAACAATACTCTTAGGTAATCTATGTAATCTCACAATCTCCTTGAAAAATAAATTAGCTACATGTATTGCATCTGTAGTCTTCTTACAAGGAATAAAATGTGCCATCTTATAAAATATGTCTAAAACCACAAAGATAGAATCTTAGCCCCTCTTTGTTCTAGGTAAACCAAGTACAAAATCCATACTAATATCTTCCCAAGGTCTGACTGGTACTATCAATGGTGTATACAACCCCACATTCTGGCTACTACCTTTTTCAATTTTACATACTTTACACATATGTACAAAATTCCTCACATAATTCTAAGCTTGTGGCCAAAAGTATTTCTCACTCACCAATGCTACTTCCTTATCAATGCCAAAATGTCTTGCAAAACATCCACTATACTTCCCCTTAATCAAATTATTTCTCATGGAACTCCTAGGTATACATAATTGACTAACTCTAAATAAAATCCCATTGTGAATGAAATATTCTAACCACTTACTTCTTTCAGCAATAGTAGGTTCCTTACAAGCCTTCCAAGGTTCACTAAATTCTAAATCTTCCTCATACAAGACCTTCAACTCATCAAAAACCAATACTACAATTTTCATCTTAGTCAACCAAGTCCTACTCAAAGAATAAACAACTTTGTTTGACACACCACTCTCATGTTTCATCACAAATGCATAATATTGCATAAACTCAACCCATCTCATATGTCTCTTATTCATCTTACATTGTCTTCTCAAATACTTCAATACTTGATGATTAGTATATAGTTCAAACTCCCTAGGTAACAAATAATGTCTTCATTTCTTCAAAGCTTGAATTATAGCATAGAATTCCTAATCATACATTGAATAACTCCTCTTAGCATCATTTAATTCTTTACTAAAATAAGAAACATGTATTCCTTCTTGAATTAAAATAGCTCCAACAGAATTTCTAATAGCATCACAGTCTACTTGAAATACCTTATTGAAATTAGATAAATCCAATACCACTTGTTCTATCACCTTCTAATTTAATAACTCACAAATTCTTTGTGCTTCATGTGTCCATTTGAACTCCTTTTTTACCTCCTCTCATAGTTTCAGTCATCGCTCAATAGATTGAACTAAAGTTCCTAATGAAATTCTGATAGAAACATGCGAACCCATGAAATGATCTTTCCAAAATTCCTTGGTGTAGGCCACTCAACAAAGGCTTTCACTTTCTCAGGATCCATCTTTAATCCTTGAGCGGATATTAAAAATCCCAAGTATACTAACTCCTCCTTCATGAAAGTACACTTCCTTATGTTTATCAAAAACTTCTCTTCCCTGTACCTTTGCAATTTTTTTTTAATATGCATCAAATGTTCTTCTTTTCTCTTACAAAAAATCAAGATATCATCCAAATACACATTGAAAAACTTACCAAATAATTTCTTTAGGACTTTATTCATTAGCCTCATGAAAGTACTAGGTGCATTAGAAAATACAAAAGGCATTACCAACCACTCATACAATCCTTCATTTGTCTTAAATGCAGTCTTCCATGCATCTTCTTCTCTGATTCTAATCGAATGATATCCACTCTTAAAATATCTCTTGGTAAAATACATAGCTCCAGTCAAACAATCCATTAAATCATCCATCATTGGAAAAGGAAACCAATACTTAATTGTAATCAGATTGATAGCTTTGGAATTATTACACATTCTCCATTGTACATTCTTCTTAGGTTCTAACCCTACGGGAATTTCTCTTGGACTCAAACTTTCTCTGATCAACCTTCTCTGCAACAAATCTCGCACTTTCCTATTGATTTCTTAATTCTCTATCGATATCATTCAATATGTTTCTTTATTGGGCAAACTATCCCTAGTATCAAATCCATGCAATGACTAATACTTCTAACCAATGGTAATACATAAAGTACATTATCAAATATGATATCAGCATACTCATTCAATAATTCAGTGATTTATCTTTGATTTTATTCTACCAATACATTATTATTAGACTCCTTAGGTAATAAATAAAAAACACACATTATTATGCTTCATGCAGTCCAAAAACTTCCTGCCATCCACTAGAAAACTCCTTGCATTGGTACATACTTTACTCTTAAGAGGTTCCTCTAAATGTAACAGATTTTGGTTTATCCCATTAGCAACAATAGTGTAAACATTCTTTTTACCATCACGTATAGCTTTCCTGTCAAACTGCCATGGTCTATCCAACGATATATGACACACATCCATATGCATAATATCACACAAAACCTCATCATAATACTTCCCAATCTTGAATTTAACTAGGCATTGTTCACTTACTAGTACCTTGTGTTCATCTCATATCCATGCAATCTGATAGATTTTAGGATACTTCATCCTCTACAACCTCAGTTTGTCAACCAACTCCTCTAAAGAAAGATTATCATAACTTCCACTATCTAGGAAAACATTACATGACTTATTTTTTAGCTTACATATGGTTGTAAAACAATTCTTCCTCTATATAGACTCATTCTCTTGTTCTCTATGATATAGGATTATCCTAGTCATCAAGGTTGCACCTTCCTCCTCTTGATTTTTTTTCTCTGAACCATTGAATTCTTCTTCACCAAGTGTTGTTCTACTACTACTCTCTTCCTTTCTCTCAGATATATCTTTCTTGAATTCCAAGCTATATGTCCTTCTTCACCATATTTGAAACAAGTGCCATTTAATTTCCTTCTTTCACCACTACCTTGTCCTTCATTCCAGTAGGAACTCCTATCATTCCTCCCATACCAATCATTGTCCTTAACTTTTGATTCACTTTTCCCCTGATCAGTAGAATATCTACCTCTACCTCTTTGAAATTTTCCACCTCTACCTCTTTTTCTTTACTCATCCTTTATGCTCAGCTTCTCTTGAGCTATCAAGGCCCACTTGTAAGCCTCTTCCACACTCCTAATCTGAAATAGACTAATTTCATCTTACATTCACATCCTTAAACCATTGAGATACCTAGCAACTTCTTTATCCTCATCCTCTATAAGACTAGATCTTATGCTAACTTTTAGAACTCTTCAATATAACTCTTAACACTTAGCTCTCTTTACCCCAAATTTTGCAACTTTCTAAACATACTTACTTGATATTCCTTAGTCAAAGACTTAGCCTTCAACTTATTCACCATCCAATCCCAAGATTTGATCTTTTCTTTGCCTCTTTTCATATTATCTATCTACAAATGTTTGCACCATATGGATGCATGTCATTTTAACTTAGTGCATGCATACTTTACCTTCCTCTCTTCATTAGTTCCTTCAATTTTAAAATACTTATCCATCTCTCTAATCCAATATATCAACTCATCAACATCTATTTTTCCATGATAATCAAGTGGGTTGAAATAAGTTAGCCTATTCACATTAGTCAAGGCTCTAATGAACCTCTCCTCCTCATGATTCAACTCTAGTAGTGCACCGTTGGTATCTCCTTCTACTATTGGTTCCTGATTTTGTTCATCTCCTTCTTCATCACTTGCATCTTTGATATGTTTTCCTCTTCTCTGAGAAGTCTCTACCACTTCCAATTTTGTACAATTTTTCCTCTACTAGTCTAAGACTACTGGATCTGCATTCCTAGCTCCATGTCTATCATTTCTCCTTGTCATTTTCACAATCCTTATCCATTGTTTGTCATATTTCTTTGACCCCCACCCCAAAAATGAACCCTAATTGCAAAACCCTAAAAAACTTGCTCTGGTACCATTTGATGTTGTAAAGGATGGAGAAAAATCAATGGATTAGTTTGACCCTTGCAGCTAATATAACACATCCAAAACAACAAGCCAATAATGAACCAAGATGCATAGAATGATAGATCAGCCTTCTATTACTATCATAAAATCATTTACAGTAGATTTTAAACTTGTAGTCTTACATGCCAAGCACACATGCCTGATTATGATAAGAAAACATCTTAACAACCCTAGAAAAGTAATTCCATATAATCTTATGAAAATAACTTCTCCCTTAGGAACAAGTCCATAATCTTATAAAGCAATTACAATCATCGGTCAGCCCAGAAAAGATCACATTTCCTAATAATTGAGTATAAGTGTTACAACGAATAGGTCAGCACCCAAATCATCTAGAAAAATCTATAATAAGAGAACTAAGAGATGAGATCATAGAAATAATTTGATCTCAAATGTAACACTGAGCTGGCATGATCACGCATAGAGATTCCAATCGGTAGATCAAAAATTGATTAAAAAACCCAAAGACTAACCGGGAAAAAGAACAGGACACTCATGCAAAGAATTTGCAATTTCTCACGCGCGATGTATCTGAATGAGTTGTCACCATAAGACAAGGATCAACACAAAGCCACATACACACTGTCATAAATGCAACCAAAAATAAAAATCACAAATTGATCGCCACTTAAAATAACAAAAACTACCCAACTAGAATAGACAAAAAACTAAAGGAAATCTTTTTGGTTGATACAAGATTGGTAGGATCCCAATATTCTCTTGCAGCAGAGATGAAATATTGGTAGTATAATAAATATTATAAATGGATAAGATAAGGGATGTAGACTAAAGGGGTGCAAACAAAGGTGAAGGGAATAGGACACCTGATACTTAGGGAGATTGTTAGCCTTGTCAATATCAAATATGGAAAAGGAAGTATGGAAGAAAATAAATATTATATATGAGGGATGAAGGATATTGAAGTACATGATAGATAGGATGTGATAAGATAATATGTATGAAATAGGCCCCAAAATGTGTAATGCAAGAAGATGATGGATTGCACATGACACTTTTTTCCTAGGTTTTCATAATGGAACTTGCCCAAAGTGCATGTTTTATATTTTTTAAAAGTGTATAAATTATTTCTCTTTACTTTTTCCCTTTTTGACTTTTTATTTTTACTTTCTTTACTTTTTAATAAAAATTGATTTTTATGGAAGATAATAGATGTATGATAGGAAATGGAAGGATTCAATCATCTTTTTATTTGGAAAATACCCTTTAAAGATATGTAAATTTGGACCATGGATATTTATTGTATGCTCAAAGATGTTGTTAGGAGGGAATGAAATGGATAATTTCATGGAAAAAGATAATGGTTTATGAAAAGGATTGGATATGATGATTGAATGGATGGAAATAGGTGTTGGATAATGGAGGTAGTGTAAGAGGACTTTTTTTTTGAGTTGATAGGAATGTGGGAACAATCAACATTGGACCACACCTTGAGGGGTGGTGGAGTGATACATGAAAATAAAATTTTAGACTAGATGATTTGAATGGAAGAGTAGATATGGGTTTTGGGGCATAAGGAGCCAAAATCAAGTTGTAATATGTGAGATGTATATATATAAAGATAGTAATTTTGAGTTCCAAAATTTATTTTTCTTTAGGATTTTGTGCTTCTATGAGCTGCTTCGGAATCCACATAGTGTTTAATTCTTCTTTCTTTTGTGTCTCCTTAGGATTCATTCCTTCTACAAGTGACTTACGAATATGTATGGATTTTTAATTTTCTTTATTTTCCTTAGTAGGACTCTTTGGGCTTTTGAATAATTCCTTCTCTTTTGGGATCATATATTTCTTCTTTTTACATGTCTGTTAGATGGAATATGTTGATCTTTAAGTGCATGTATATTGCTAGACTTATCATCTTTATACTTGGGATCTAAATTACTTGGAAGACTAATGTAGTTCATGAGTGGATAGGAATGATATGGGGGTCTTTTGGATGAAGGGTTTAGGTGGACGATTCTTCAAGATGTGTGTCTTTTCTTATCTTAATTTATGGAAAGATGTGTGGAGTTTGACCTAGTGGATCGAGGGATATATCAACCTAATATGAATGGAAGATATGAAGGGTAAGGTGAGTGTTTGGATTTAGATTTTATAGGGATACCAATATATGGAGAATAAGGTATGTAATGAAGGCCATGATTTTAAATAATTTCTTTGATATGTAGGGTTTCTAGTGTACTCTATGTGTGGAGGCCTAACAATTTGCCTTGACAATGCATGCTTTGACAAATATTTATACCAATAGGATTTTTTTTTCTTTGGAAACAAGCTATGAGTTTATTTATATATTAATATGGTATGGATAAAATGATTGGATCATGAAGTATATGGACGAGTTTAAAATGGAGGAACCCATTTGATATGTATTGGGTTTGTGAACAATTTGTGTATATTTATTGAATTAATTAGGGGGACTAAGAGGATAGTGGGAGATTGAGGTAGAACAAGAGAACAAAATTTATATCTAGGGAGATGGGATCTTGTAGAGGATATTAACGACTGGGTCATAGGGATAAAAGGATGAAGGTATCTTGTGAGGTATTTAGATAGGTGATAAAATCTTTTGGTGGACATAAAGTTGAAGAGATACTTTGATCTCAACTCAAAAAGGGTTTACAAGATTCCATTTGAAGGGTTGTTTTCTCTTGATTTTGAATAGAATAATAAAAATATAATGGAATGAATGTCTCGATCTTTGTTAGGAAGTCTAATTTCAATAGGATTTCAAAGGTCAATTTGTTCTTGAGATGGAATGGGCTAATCTTAAATAGAAAGGATAGGGATGGTGGGATCATCATAAGAGTTTGGGAGGATGAGATCTTGGTCAACAATTGGATGGTATTGGTCATTCTTGGGATTTTGATCTTGATTTATTGAGTAGTCATTTTTTTCATGCTTTAGATCATCCACTTTGAAAAGGGGATGATTTTGTATATATGGGGGATCCTTGGAGGAAATTAATGTTTTCTCCTAAGGGAGGTGGACATTGAATGAGAATCTCTACAATGGGTTTGATTAGAAGTTGACCACATGACGGTGGTGGGTCTATTATTTATGAAGCATGGAAGGGACTTATGTCACAAACTATATTATCTTGGGAATCTATAATGGATATCCTTTGGGAGGTTTAATAATTGGATGTATCATTTTATGTCAATTATGTATTGTGGATCACCTTTGGTAGGTTTCATCATTGGATATATTGTTTCATCGAAATGGTGTAGATTTTTTCTTGTGAAACATATTGGGATGATGGAATCATGGGAGATATAGAGGATACATGAGGATCAGTTTCTTGATGATAAGTGGTGTTATAATAACTAAAGGGGGGTGAATCAGTGGCCTCAAAAATTAATCCAAACAATCCAACAAAAACTTATATCTTAAATATAATACCTTCAGTTATCATTCAGTCCTACAAGATGTATGCCTTTAAATATTCTTAACAAATATATACTACTCGGTAAGATATATTGTTTATCTTTTTTATCCTTTACCGAGTAGTAGAAATTAAACTTAGTGTTTACCGACCAATCAAATTTTAGTAATGTGTAAAGTAAAACATCAAAGAAATGAAATAAATACACATTTGACACATGCATTTTAACGTAGAAACCTTGTTAAGGGAAAAACCACTTGGGAAGGTAACCCAAAATTTTCACTCTTTTGAAGTGAGCTTGGTTAAGAGCCAACACTGTTAAAGGTTGCAAACACACTATTAAGTGCGACCTTGTTAGAGGATTCAAAACTAATAGTTTGTCTTTTGACCTAGCATTCGTTATGTTTTCAAAAAGAAAACCTTTTTATACTCTTGAGTATCTCAATACAATAAGGATAGTTAAATCCTACTCGGTTAAGAGATTTTCTGAATCAATGGTTAAAATAAACAATGAATGATATGTTCAACAATATAATGATTTACCTTGAAAATTTTTAGATCTATTGTTAGTCCAATAATACCTCTCTGATAAATATTCTCTTCAATTCATTTTCTCCCCTTCTTTCTTCTTTTCTGCTTGGTGAATGCTCTTGCTTCTTTTGATGGGTGTCTACAGAATTCTTGCCTCTATTCTTTAGCTTGTATGATCAGATCTGCATGAAGACTTCTATCTTCACCATAATTATATTTAGCATTCCTTTCCTTTCATAATGAATTACTTTTCTATTTATATAGATATGATTTATCCATTTCAATCTTCCTTGTTTTCATCATAGATCACTTCTTGATCTGTAAATCTCGCCATGCTTTCTTTAATCCATAAATATTTTCTTCACATTCATTCCACAAATCTCTCCTTTTTATATTTTCTTAAGTCTCCTTTTTGTTTTAGTTCAAGTAATTGATGAAAATAAACCAATCAATCAGTTAACTCTAAATATAGCTCCTGCCAGCTAAGTGTTTTTTTATTCTCTATCTTCAGTTATGATCGGTGATTAACTTTGATTAGCTCAGTCATTGACTTTAGTTATCCCTGGTAATAAATTCAGCTAACTTAGTGATGACTCCAGTTATTCTTGATTACTGCGGTGATCGATATACATTGTGAACTACTCGGTGATGCTTGCTTAGCTTATAATGTTCATCGGTGTACACTATCACTCTGTGTATACTAGCTTTTTATTTTTTACTGATAACATAAAATTTATCTCTTTATCTCTTGAATTCTATGATAATATGTGTGTGACCAATCATATTATATCAAGTTGACATCAATGACAATACAATACATTAACTAATTTAATGTCTTGCATTCACTTTTTCATCTTGGTGATCATCAATCTTATCATCTTCAAACATTTAATCAATTATAGTTCATCAATCTCTCCCTTTAGCATTGATGGAAACACAATATGAAACATGTCATATCATACCAAACCTATTTTTATATAACCAATTCAAATATATAACTCTCGATAAGCTCTTCTAGCTTAGATTTTACTCTTGCAGAGTGCTCTCCCTTTCTTCATTTCCTTCAATGAATAGGTGTAGAAATTTTGTTTTCTTCCTTTGTTATAGAATATAGTCTCCCTTTTCTTCTTAGATTAGCAATGTTAACTTTTCTCCAATTCTCTCCCTTGGATGGATGTTTATTTCTTTGAATCATCATTGGATCTTTCTCTGATCTTTTCTCTCACTTTGACTGATGTTCTTCTTCCTAAACGATATTTCTCTTCTCTCCCTATGTATGATCATGAAATATATTTCATTTAATACTTCTCCCCCTTTAACAGCAATGCTAGACAAAAATATATCATTGAATTCTTCATGATAAGTACCTTCTTGTATTGATATGTCATTGCAGTCCATTATCTCAACTTGAATCAACATTATTGATATTCTGATAGTGTGTTAGTGATGTAGCCTCCTATTCATCTTAGTGACCAGTATACAAGGGTCGAACCCCTAGTCTATTCCTCAGGTACTCAAATGTATCTTTTGGTAATGGCTTTGTGAATATGTCTGCTAATTGTTCTTTGGATTGTAGATATTCTAGTATCACCTCATTTTCTTGTACTTGTTCCCTCAAGTAATGATACTTAATAGCTATGTGTTGTGTTTTAGCATGAATTACAGGGTTCTTTGAAATGTTTATAGCACTAGTATTATCACAATAGATAAATATTGGTTCAAGAATTTCTTCATTCATACCTTTATAAATTGCTTGATCCATGCAATGTTAGATAAATTTGTAGCAACAACCACATATTTTGCTTTTTTTGTCGATTGAGATATGCATCCTTGCTTTTTACTTATCCATGTGACAAGTTTGTCACCCATAAAGAATGCTCCTCATGTTGTGCTCTTTCTATCATCTATGTTTCTAGCCCAATCAACATCTGTATAAACTTGTAGCTCAAATTTTCCTTCTTTATTATACCACAAACCATAGTCTTTGGTATTATTTAGATATCTCTGAATTCTTTTAACAATAGCCATGTGTGATTCCTTGGGATTAGTAGAGAATCTTGCAACTATACCAACTACATGTGCTATATTTGTTCTAGTGTGTACAACATACCTTAGTTGTCCAATCATAGATCTTTATAAGGTATGATTTACCTCGATTGTCTTGTCTTCCTTTGTTAATTTGCATGTAATTGCCATAGGTGTTCCAACTAGTTTGGATTCCTCCATTTTGAATATCTTCAGAACTTCTTTGATGTATTTGGATTGTGTGATGTAGATGCCTTCATCCTATTGTAGAATCTGTAGACCAAGAAAATTTTTTATCTCTCCAAACATTGACATCTCAAATTATTTGCTCATTTCATTAGCAAATGACTTGTATAACATATCATTACCTCCAAATATGATATCATCAACAAATATCTCAGCAATAAAAATCTTATCATCAGTATCTCCTTTCAAATATAGATTAATGTTATCACTTGTTCTAACAAATCTTATACTAATGAGATAAGAGTGAAGTCTTTCGCACCATGCTCTCAGTGTTTGTTTTAATCCATACAAGGCTTTGTGTAGTCTACAAACCATGTTCCTCTTATTAGGATCAACAAACCCTTCAGGTTGTTCAATGTATACCTCCTCTTCTAGTATTCCATTTATAAATGCAAATTTAATATCCATTTGGTATACTTTGAATCCTTTGAAAGAAGCATAAGAAAGTAGAATTCTTACTCCTATTCTAGAAATGGGTGCAAAGGTTTATCCATAGCGAATACCTTCGTCTTGTGCATACCATTTGCATACCAGTCTTGCTTTCCTTCTTGTGACTTCTCCATTCTCAATAAGTTTGTTTTTGAATATCCATTTGGTACCAATGACATTTTTGTTACTCGGTCTTGGTACTAATGTCCATGTTTTTTTCTTCTCAATCTGCTCAATTTCTTCATACATTGCACTAACCCATTCTTGATTATCAAGTGTAGTATTAATAGATTTTGGCTCAAAATCACAAATCAAATATCTCATGTTAAGTGACTTACTTCTTGTTCTCATTCCAGCACTTTTGTGTCCAATGATTTGGTCCTATAGATGGTGTCTTTTGACATAATTATCAAGTATAGGTTGAGATCTATATTCCTCATTCTGATCATGATTTTGACCTTCATCTTTCTCTTCATCACTTGGTTCAGCAATGTGTTCATTTTCCTGATTCTTGGTGTGTTCAGCCAGTTGCTTGATTGTATTGTTCTATCGCTCGGTAGCATTACACTGTTTCTCAGGAAGAGTGTCAGGTTCTTCAATGTAGACAAATCTATTGTAATCTTATGGTTCCTTTCTTCTTTCCTCATCATTTTTCTTAGCAAATTCATCCACTTTAATATTTGCACTTTCAATGATTTTGTTAGAAGATTTGTTAAGACATTTATAAGCTTTGCTTTTAGTAGAATATCCTAGAAATATTCTATCATCACTTTTAGAGTCAAGTTTCCCATTTCTATCATCTTTTAATATATAACATTGACTTCAAAAAATTCTAAAGTAACTCACATTTGGTGGGTATCCATACCATAGCTCATAACATGTCTTATTGGTGTCTTTCTTCAATTCAAGTCGGTTTAGTGTATAGACAACAATACTTACAGCTTCTCTCCATAATGTTTGTGTGATGCCTTTTTCAATCATCAGTGTTCTAGCACAATCAACAATTGATCTATTCCTCCTTTCAAAAATCCCATTTTGCTATGGTGTTCTCGTTGTAGAAAGGTGTCTTGTAATTCTATGCTCATTGCAAAAGTTAGTTAATTCATCAAAAATAAATTCTCCTCCTCTATCTGATCTTAAACATTTCAGTTCTTTTCCACTTTGCTTTTCAACTTTAGCTTTATACCATTTGAACATCTTAAATGCTTCAGATTTCTCTTTTAAGAATATGATAGTCATCATCCTATAATAATCATCAACAAATAGAATAAAGTATCTATCACCATAATAGCTCTTTTTTCTCAATGGTCCACATAAGTCTGTATGGACTAAATCTAGGATAGAATTGGATTTGTTTGTTTTCTCTTGAAACTAGACTTCATCATTTTTCCTTTTTGACAATTCTTGCACATGACATGGTCGGGTTTTAACATACTCGGTAAGCCTCTTAATTTTCTTTTCTTTCTTATCCTAAGCATGTTGTCAAAATTTTCATGACATAACCTTTTATGCCACAACCAAATGTCTTCATTTATAGCCAATAAACAAGTGGTCTTAATATCATCAAGATAGAATAGGTTACCTTTTTTTTGTTCACCAATACCGATCAACCTTCCTATTCCATTATAGATCTTTTCATTTTTGTTCTCAAATGCAACTCGATGTCTTGTTTTATTCAACTGTGAAACACTCAATAGATTATAGTTAAGTCCTTTCACCCAATATGCATTTTCACATCTGACTAGATTATTCAACATGATGGTTCCTTTTCCTTCAACTGGGCAAGGTGAGTTATTACCCATCCTAACTGATCCACCATTATAATATTCAAAAGTGTCAAAAATTTTTTATCTCCAGTCATGTGGTGAGTACAACCACTATCAATAATCCAGACATTATTTTTTCTAAATTTAGATATGAGTGCATTTTTAATATACCTTTCTTCTTCATCTGAATCATCCTTCATAGCAACAAATACTACCTCAACATCTTCATTAGACTCACTGTCAGTATTCTCAACTTTGTTCTCAACTAGGTAACAAGCCTTCTTTCCCTTTTCCTTGTAGTATCTATTATCTCTTCTTTCAGAGTGTCAGATTCTTCTGTAGTCTTAGTCATCACTTCTTTCAAACTTCTTTTCATAAGATCTATCATTTTTTATTTCATCCTTTCTCTTGTTAGGGCATCTAGCAACAAAATGTCCAATTTCTTTGCAATTAAAACATACCAATGGTAATTTACCTTTGTATCTTCCTTTACCTCTTTTCAATCTTCTAGCCATTAGAGCTTCAATTTCATCAAGTTCTTCTTCATCACTATCACTTTCACTATCATTTCTCATAGTGTGTTTGTGATGAGATATGATAATTTTTACAGAAGATTTGAATGCAGACTCAAATGTTGGTAAGACACTGTTGTCATAGTTTTTCATCTCAAATGAAATAAATCTACCAATAAAACTATCAAAAGTAACATTGTTATTTTCTACTATTCTCATTTCTTGAATTGTGGATACTCTAATAGCATAAACAGGTAGCATAAACAGGTAGTAAGGTTCTCAAAATTTTACTTACAACTATTTCTTCCTCAAGTACTCCTCCTAATCCTCGGATAGCATTAACAACTTCTTTGATTCTGCTACTATACTGATTGATGTCATCTCCTTCTTTCATTCTTAGGTCATCAAAATTTCTTCTTAGGCTTTCAACTTTAGCCCTCAACACATTTGTATCTCATCCATGTACTATCTTGAGTTTGTCCCACATTTACTTTGTAGTGGTGCATGTTTTGACATCTTCAAATTCAGCATCAGAGAATGAAGAAGCAAGTTCTATCATCATAGAATTGTGTTCATGTTTATCTCTCAACTGATCAATAGTCAAAGGTCTAGTAGGTGCAGCAAATTCAGTATCCAAGTATTGTGTGACATCATTTCCAATACCTGATAGATGGAGTCTTATGCTACTTTTCCATGATGCCAGGTTGTCTTTGATTTTTTAAACTCTCTTCCAAGCACCAAAGCTTTGATACCGATTGTTAGAATAACTGAGAGGGGGGGTGAATCAGTGGAAAAAAAAAATTAATCCAAATTATCTAAAAAAAACTTATATCTTAAATATAAAACCTTAAATTATGATTCAGTCCTACAAGATGTATGCCTTAAATATTCTTAACAAATATATACTGCTCGGTAAGAGGGCATGTGCAAGATCATGAGGGGTCAAAAAGTGGTGATATAAAAAAATCCACTTTTCAATTGTCCAAAAGTGCATGAAAATGTTTGTTGACTTTTTTAGTAGGCCTGGGTGTCAGTACACCTAGGAAAACCTGACACCAAAGAACAAGCCTATTCGGGTACCCGAAATGTGTGCCATAAATCAAAACCTGCGAGATGTTTTCCTTATTTCTCTCATCATTTTGGTATTGGAAAATGGCTCTATATATCCTATACATGATATTTTTGGGTACCCAATTTCTCTAACAACAAATTTGACTCCGCAGTATATATGGTAAGTAAATTCTTGGTATATTTTGATTAATTTATTTCATTTTGATGTTGAATGTAGTTATTTTGGTTGAAATAGGGTTTTGTATTAATTTTTTCAATAGTATATGAAATCAATTTGAAGTTTATATTTATTTTTTATTTAATTAGGCATGGCTAACAACAATGAAGAAAATAACCCTCCCCCACCAAATAATGATCCCAAAACAATCCATAACTACTTCAAAACCCTCGATCTTTAGAGGAATTGATACAAGAGAATATAAAAACTATACGGGGCTTCCAAAACACATATCAGAATATACCTACATTAGGTCCCATGCTTTCCACCCTAAATACTATTGTTGAAAACATTAACACACTTACACAGCAACACAATGCTGCTCTTCATTGGCGTGATGATATGCATTCCCAATTTGATGACGGGCTTCACCATGATGGGGTTGCATCCCTTAATATAACTAAAGAAGATATAGCGTCCTTTTTTGTGAATCCTAAAACCAGATTAAAATTTGACCCTAAAAAGCCCAATTTATCAATTAAATGGTGCACAAACAATGTAATGCGTACACAATTTTGGGATCACTGGTGGATGGTTTTTGATAAACCACCCCATAGAAATTTGGAGCTCCCTTTCTATTTCATTAAAAATTTGTATGCTGAGTTTGTGCTTGGTCACAATGTTAATTATTGGAGCATGAGGCCCAACATGGGCATAGGCGGAGGAGTTCCTTAGACTAAGCCATTTGCCCAACACAAAAGGCCACTACCTTTATCCCCCCCACTAATGTCTCACCCCCTCCTCCAGTGCAGCATCCCGATATCATTACAGAGGCTGCCACATAGACTATTAGGGTCATTCACTTGCTGAGTGATTAGTTGATCATGCAGACTAGGTCATTGTTGCCTCCTGGTGTGGATGATGCTAGCGCATCAGCATCTAGAAGTAGTTCACATGTATGCATGCCCTATACTTGCATTATGTGTAAGAATTTGTGCCTCAGACTTCTTACTGATGTTGATACATATTAGTATGCTATTGATGAGGAGGATATAGGAGACATGGTTATAGAGGTTGCAACACCTCATGGAGCATCTATGTCTCATGAGAGTGCTGAGGATGGGTATGCAGAGCCATGAAGTCTAGTTGATACGGTAAGAGTAAACATTATAAATAAATTTGTCACATGACTTATTTAATTTAAAAATAATTTATTTATTTAGATTAGTTTTAATGATTGTATGTACTTATGTATATATATTTGGTCCATTTATGTTTAGTCGATGATAGAGGAGGAGTTGAGACATATGGATGACTCCACAATTTTGGCCATTTCATTTGGCCTTGACACCTATATGGTATATTATAAATTATGTACCCATTAGTTTTTTTATATCATTTGGTCTACATGCTTAAATCTATATCAATTAGAGCAATAAAATTCATACATTTACTAATATATTGTCATCTTATTGTACTCTTACAAGTATCAACTGATGTTAGTGGGGGGCACGAGGGGGTTCCTTCTTCATGTGTTGACAAAGGAAAGGTAATTAATTGTTTAAGATTAATTATGTATGCCACTTTTGTGTAGTAATAAATATTTTACATGCATTTTATTATATAGGGTGTGGCTCTTGATGATATCCCGACACAGGTTTGGGAGCCTAGGTTGACAAACATCTTGATTCAGAGTGATAGCCCGATTGTACGTAGACTTACATATTGTTATTTGTATTTTGTAACTAGGGTTGTTATTATGAAGTACATTTATATATAATTGACTATCTTTTTTACTCTCATAGGTTACTCCCAGTGTGAGGGAGGCCCCATGAGAATCTTTCATATCTTTGTTGACCCAACCCACTATTCAAGAGGAGGGATCAATGGAAGTAATTTCTAATATTAGTTCAATCAATTTGTAGTTTTATTACGCTATCATCCTATTTTGTAGATTTATTACTCTATGTTACACCACTCTACTAATCTCATTATCACAAATATATATTTATATGTCAGAGTTGGTATAGGTGGCATTGTCCCTTCGCTACCAAAGGCTTATGTTAGGACACATGATCGTGGTAGGCGACCGAGAGGCTATAAACAAATCTTTGTATTCAGTTATAATTTTAATTAAATTAGTGTTAGAATTATGAATATATGTGTGTGTGTGTGTGTGTGTGTGTGTGTGTGTGTGTGTGTGTGTACAAATAATATAAACTAAGAAATGTAACTTGGGATTAAACTCATTTTTAATGCAAGATCAATCAGAGCCAAATAGTTTTTCAGAGAGGCTACATTTTGATGATCCACCTATGGCATAGGATGTAGTTTTAGTTGTGGTCATTTAGAGATGCCACTCGACACATTTTGAGATGGAATATATACCACATTGTACACCTTGAAACATTGATTTTGTAGACATTTTGAAATGGCATGTGCCACATTTGTATATGGAGATACTTTTGATACTTTTGATACCTTCTATATATAGAACGTTTTCATTTTTATGTTATATTGGTGTCATCTTTTGTATACACATTTACTATTCATGTTTATGGAATTTAATGGTGAAGTTATATCTTGACTATGATTATCATTATGATTTAAATTCTATCTTGTTGAGGTTATATGTCAATTTCTTTGAATTTGTTATAATAGATGTAATAAATTACCCTGCTGTAATAAATTAATAGATGTAATGAATTTGTTGTCCACAGTCATATACCTTGGGGTCACTTGGGTCAAGCGTAGTCGCGAGTGTTACAGTGACTCTATGGGCAGAACGGGGTTGTCACTAGCATTAACCCAGCAAACCAGAGCTAATGGAGCAGACTGTTCAATGTCAGGATGGACGGTTTGAAAGATACACTACAGAGCTACTTTTGACTGACCCTCACTACAAGTTTTGGCATTGACTAAGATTGCCTTACCAAATGCAAACTAAGTATAATCGCCCAAAAACAAGAGAGTTTATTGTAGACCTCGGAAACAATATCCTGTAGCCCTTGATGGTTTTTCGATACCTCTCACAAGGTCTGAGATACAAGCCTTGGAAGATTGCTGCATAGTCATGCTTAGTGCACCTTGGGTTCACTTGGGTCAAGTGTGGTCGCGAGTGTTCTAGTGACTCCATGGGAAGAATGGGGTTGTCAATGGCATTTACCTAGCCAACAGGAGCCGATGGAGTAGATGATTGGATGCTAAGACATATAGTTTGAAAGATACACTATGGAGATACTTTCAATTGACCCTCACTGCAAGTTTTGGCATCAACTGATATTGCCTTGCCAAGTGCAAATGCAGTCAAATTGCCCAAAATTGAGAGAGGTTATTGTATATCTCAGAAACACGATCTCATATCACCTGATGGTTTGTCAATACCTCTCATGAGGTCCAAGATACAAGCCTTGGAAGATTGCTACCCAATTGTGCTTAGTGCACCTTGGGGTCACTTGGGTTGAACATGGTCACAAGCATTCCAGTGACTCCATGGACAGAATGTGGTTGTCACTAGCATTTACCTGGCCAACCGAAGTAGACGGTTTGATGACAGGATTGTTATATTATGGTGATTGATAAGGAAAGTGATTTACCTTTTAAGTTATTTGCCTTTCTACAAGGCGTGGGGTTCAGGGGTGGAGCCCCTGAGAAACTTTTTTTGAGCCTTATTTTTGGCTAATTTCTTGACCAACATGTTCTAACCCTAAAGCGGCATAAATTTGTATAAATTGTCTTAGGGTTAGGGTTTCACAATTATGTTGTATGTTTTACGGCGATATTGAGCTGTGAGGGATCCACACATTGTGATGTGATTGTAATCACTAGATAAGAATAATATTGGACATTGTTGTTTGGTGGACATAGCCTAGGGATTGGGTGAACCACGTTAAATCTTTGTGTCTTGTGTTCTCTTCTGGTTATGTTTATTATTCTCCATTATAGATTATATTTCTGTATGTAACTATTATTTCTACGTTTTTAATCCTAACAATTGGTATCAGAGCTACAGTTGTTTTCAATTATTCTCTATAGGAAGGTCTCATGGTTGAGTGGGAGTCTCATAGTCAAGTGCGAGTTATGCCAGACGAGGGTAGGCTAAAGGTTGAAAATTTTAATGGGAAGAACTTTTAGTTATGGAAAATGCAGATGGAGGACTATCTCTATCAGAAGGATTTATGATGACCTTTGGAGGGAGTGTCCAAGAAAGATCTAGCTATGTCTCAGGAGGATTAGAACATTCTAGATAGAAAGGCACTGGGAAGCATTCGCTTATGCCTAGCTCAATTGGTGTTGTTTAATATTACAAAATCAACGACAACTAAAAAGCTGATGGAATCCCTAGCAAAGTTGTATGAAAATCCTTCTGCATTGAATAAGGTATTTCTTAAAAAGCATTTATTTAATATGAAGATGGTAGAAGGTAGGTCAGTGGCTGATCATTTAAATGAGTTTAATATAGTTGCTAGTCAATTATCCTCTATGAATATTAATTTCAATGAAGAAATTAGGGCTCTCTTGATTCTGTGTTTTTTGCCAAAAAGCTGGAATAGCTTGATAATGGTCATTAGTAACTCTGTTTCTAATACGAACACCCTAAAATTTGATGATGTTATTGGTGTTATTCTGAGCGAGGAAATTCGTAGGAAAATCTCAGGTGTATCTACATTAGGTAGCGTGTTGAATGCAGAAAGAAGAGGGAGAAAAAGAGATAGAGGAAACAACTGTGGAAATCATGGGAGATGATGAGGGAAGTCAAAGGGAAAGAGGTCTCAATCAAGAGGACCTAGTGACTGTTGGTACTGTGGAAAACCAGGTCATAAGAAGAAAGATTGCTGGTCTCAGAAAAATAAAGAAGGAGACAAACAAGAAGGAAATAAGGAGGAAAATGTGGTAAGTAATAAATCTAACGATGATGTTTTGGTCCTTTCCCTTGAAAATGATAATGATTAATGGGTTCTAGATTCAGGGGCTTCTTTTCATGCTACACCCCATAGGAGTTATTTTATTGATTATGTCCAAGGTGATTTTGGGCTAGTTTATTTGGGAGATAATGAACCTTGTCAAATTGTTGGAAAGGGAAGAATTAAGATTAAGTTGCAGAATGGGAATCATTGGCTACTACAAGAAGTAAGACATGTTCCAAGGCTCAGTAGAAATTTAATTTCAGCAGGGCAACTAGGTGATGAGGGTTACACTGTTAATTTTAATGATAAAAATTGGAAGGTCTCAAAAGGTTCCTTAGTAGTAGAAAAAGGTGTGAAAGTAGGCACCTTATATCTTTGTACAGGCAATAATTTTCCTTCTACTTTAATTGTTACAGAGAAAAATGAATGTTCAAGAATAGTTGCTACAGTTGAGCAGGTTGAACATGAAACAATTGTTGTGGATAAAAAAACAACACTATGGCACAATAGACTTGGGAACATGAGTGAGAAAGGTATGAAATTACTTCACTCAAAGAAATTTTTACCAGGTCTGAAATGTGTAAATTTAGATTTCTATGAAAGTTGTGTGTATGGGAAACAAAAGAGAGTTAGTTTCTTGAAGGGTGGGAAGGAAAAGAAAGATGATAAATTTGAGCTCATGCATACAGATGTATGGGGGCCAGCTCATGTATCTTCCCTTGGTGGCTCTCAGTATTATGTTACTTTCATTGATGATGCAACTAGGAAAGTATGGATTTATTTCCTTAGGCATAAATCTGATGTGTTTGAAAATTTTAAGAAATGGAAAAGCTTGGTTGAAAATGAGACTGGTAAAAGATTAAAATGTCTCAGATCTGATAACGGTGGTGAGTATTGCAGAAAATAATTTGAAGATTATTGTTCCTCTAATGGTATCCGTAGGCATAAAATGGTCCCAAGAACTCCACAAGAAAATGGAGTGGCTGAATGCATGAACAAGACAATAATGGAGCATGCAATGACTATAAGATTGCATGTTGGGCTCCCCTTAAACATGTGGGTAGAGGCTATAAATAGTGATGTTTATTTAATCAATAGAGGTCCCTCTACTCCTTTAGGTTGTGGTATTCCAAAGGAAGCATGGACTGGTAAGAAGGTAAGTTATTCTTTTCTCAGAACCTTTGGTTGTGAAGCATTTGCACATATAGATTTTGAAAAGAGAACCAAGATGGAAGCAAAATCAAAGAAATGTATATTTGTTGGATATGGAATTGATGAATTTGGGTAATACTTTTTGATTTTGAAAATCATAAAATTGTAAGAAGCAGGGATGTCATATTCAATGAGAAAGTATTGTACAAAGATCTGTTGCAACAGCATGAAAAGAAAGACACTGATTATGTAGATTTGGATGATACTCCATAAGATAATGTTCCAGTAATTCCTTATGCTCTGCAACAATAGAAACAATAAATACCACACACCCTAATGAATGTTAGATGGTCAACAAGGCTAAGTAGACCTCCAGATAGGTTTTCACCTTCTTTGTATTCTATTTTATTAACTGATGGTGGTGAACCTGATTTTTATAATGAAGCTATGTAGGTGGATACAAAGCTTTAGTGCGAGTCTAAAATGATAGATGAAATGGACTCCTTGCTAAAAAATCAGACTTGGGATTTATGTAAGTTACCTGGAGGTAAACGAGCTTTGCAGAATAAATGGGTTTATAGGTTGAAAGAAGAAGATGGAGGTAAGAAAAGATTTAAAGGGAGATTAGTCGTAAAAGGATTTGCACAGAAACATGGTATTGATTTTGATGAGATATTTTCTCCAGTTGTTAAAATGACTTTTATTCATACTATTTTAAGTATTGTGGCTACTGAATATTTGCATTTAGAGTAGCTTGATGTTAAAACAAATTTTCTTCATGGTGATTTGAATGAAGAATTATATATGGTACAGCCACAGGGATTTGAGGTCAAGGGTAAGGAGAGTTTAGTGTACAAATTGTAGAAAAGTTTATATGGCTTGAATCAAGAACCTCAGAAATGGTATATTAAGTTTGATACTTTTATGATTGAGAATGGATACACCAGATGTAATTATAACCATTGTGTTTATTTGAAGAGGTTAAATGAGGATAGCTACATTATTTTATGCTTATATGTTGATGATATGCTTGTAGCTAGGTCTAACATGGATCATATTAAGGGGTTGAAACAGCAGTTAGCAAAATCTTTTTCTATGAAGAATTTGGGGGTAACAAAAAAAATCCTTGGCATTAAAATTTGTAGAGATAGGAAGAACATAAAATTAATTCTATCTCAGGCTGATTATGTTGAAAAGGTGTTGCAAAGATTCTCCATGAAATATGCCAAAGCTGTCACTACACCTTTGCCTGGTCATTTGAAATTGACTAAGGAGATGTGTCCAAAGACACCAAAAGAAGAGGCTAAAATGGCCAAGATACCATATGCTTCAGCTGTAGGGAGCTTAATGTATGCTATGGTTTGTGCTAGTCCAGACATTGTATATGCAGTGGGAGTCATTAGCAAGTATATGAGTCACCCTGGGATTGAGCATTGGAGTGAAATCAAATGGATTCTTAGATATTTGAGAGGTACATCTAATAAGTGTTTACACTTTGGGGGCTCTACTACTAATGTTCATGGTTATGTTGACTCATATTTGGAAGGAGATATAGATACCAGGTGGAGTACTACATGTTATGTATTTACTATTGGTGGGACAGCAGTGAGTTTGATTTCTCAGTTACAAAAGGTGAATGCTTTATCCACTACAGAGGCAAAGTATGTTGCTAGTACTGAGGCAGCCAAGGAGATGATATGGCTTCAATTCTTCATGGAAGAATTGGGACATCCACAGGTAGATAACTATCTATATTCAGACAGTGAGAGTGTCATTCATCTTGTGAAATTTTTTTCTTTGCATTCAAAGACAAAGCACATACAGTTGTGGTATCATTTCATTCAGTCAGTTTTGGATGATGGGCAGTTAAAGCTAGAAAAGATTCATATAGATGACAATCCAGCAGGTATGTTTATAAAGGTTGTAACGAGGGAGAAGTTTAATTCTTGTTCAGTTTTAGTTGGTCTTCTAGACTTAATAGACTAAGAGAACAATAGAGTCCAAGAAGGTTGGATCCAGTGGGAGCTTCACAGGGTAGTGGTTTAGCTACAATATCAGTCTCTAAGTGGGAGAATTTTTGGTTTATGTGGAGTCTGATCAGTCCCCAAGTGGGAGATTTTTATATTATGGTGACTGATCAGGAAAGTGATTTGCCTTTTAAGTGATTTATCTAACCCTAAAAAGCATAAATTTGTATAAATTGTCTTAGGGTTAGGGTTTCACAATTATGTTGTATGTTTTATGGTGATATTGAGTTGTGAGGGATCTATGAATTGGGATCTAATTGTAATCACTAGATAAGAATAATATTGGATTTTGTTGTTTGGTGGACGTAGCCCAGGGATTGGGTGAAACAAGTTAAATCTTTGTGTCTTGTGTTCTCTTCTGGTTTGGTTTATTATTCTCTATTATAGATTATATTTTTGTATGTAACTATTATTTCTACCTTGTTAATCCTAACAAGGATGGACAGTTTGAAAGATACACTACGGAGCTACTTTCAACTGACCCTCACTGCAAGTTTTGGCATCGACTGAGATTTCCTTGCCAAATGTAAACGAATTTGAATCGCCCAAAACTGAGAGAGGTTATTGTAGACCTTGAAAACAAAATCATGTATCCCTTGATGGTTTTTCAATACCCCTCATGAGGTCCAAGATACAAGCATTGGAAGATCACTTCCCAATCATGCTTAGTGCACCTTGGGGTCACTAGGGTCAAGCGTGGTTGCAATCATTCCAGTGACTCCATGGGAAGAATGGGGTTCTCACTAGTTTTTAATTGGCCAACTGGAGCTAATGGAGAAGACAGTTTGATGCCAGGACTAACGGTTTGAAAGATACACTATGGAGTTACTTTCAACTGACCCTAAATGCAAGTTTTGTCATCAACTGAGATTGCCTTTCCAAATGAAAAAAATGTCAAATCTCCCAAAACCAAGAGAGGTTATTATAGACCTCAGTCACACAATATCATAGACCTTGACAATTTTTTGATACCACTCACAAGATCTGAGATATGAGCCTTGGAAGATTGCTTCCCAATTGTGCTTAGTTCACCTTGGGGTCACTTGGACCAAACATGGCCGTGAGCGTTCTAGTGAATCCATGAATAGAATGGGGTTGTCACTAGTGTTTACTCAGCCAATTGGATCTGATGAAGAAGATGGTTCGATGTTAGGATGGACAGTTTGAAAGATACACCATAGAGCTACTTTTAACTAACCCTCACTACAAGTTTTGGCATTGACTGAGATTTCCTTGCCAAATGCAAATGAAGTTGAATCACCCAAAGCTGAGAGAGGTTATTGTAGACCTTTTCAACATGACCTTGTATCCCTTAACAATTTTTTAATACCTCTTATGAGTTCTGAGATACGAGCCTTGGAAGATCGTTTACCAATCATGCTTAGTGCCCCTTGGGGTCACTTGGATCAAACATGGTCATGAGAATTCTAGTGACTCCATGGATGGAACAAGGTTGTCTCTAGAATTTACTTGGCCAACTAGAGCCAATGGAGCAGACAGTTTGATGCCAGGACAGGCAATTTGAAAGATACACTATGGAGCTAGTTTCAACTAACCCTCACTGCAAGTTTTGGCATCGACTGAGATTGCCTTACCACATGTAAACAAAGTCAAATAGCCCAAAAATGAGCGAGGTTATTGTATAAATTAGAAATATGATACCATATCCCTTGAAAGTTTTTCAATACCTCTCACGAGGTTTGAGATACAAGATTTGAAAGATCATTTCCCAATCATGCTTAGTGCCTCTTGGGGTCACTTGGGTCAAATCTGGTCACGAGCATTCCAGTGACTCCATGGAGGGAAAAATATTGTCACTATTATTTACCTAACTAATTGGAGCTAATGGAGTAGACGGTTCGATGACAGGATAGACGGTTTGAAAAATACACTACTGAGCTACTTTCAACTGACCCTCACTACAAGTTTTTGCATCGACTGAGATTGCCTTGCCAAATGCAAACAAAGTCAAATTTCCCAAAATTGAGAGAGGTTATTGTAGACCTCTACAACATGATCTTGTAGCCCCTAATGGTTTTTTCATACCTCTCATGAGGTCCTTGGAAGATCTCTTCCTAATCATGCTTAGTACACCTTGGGGTCATTTGCGTCGAACGTTGTCGCGAGCATTCAAGTGACTCTGTGGATGAAATGAGGTTGTCACTAAATTTTACCTAGCCAATCGGAGCCGATGGAGCAAACAGTTTGATGCCAGGATAGACGGTTTGAAAGATACACTATGGAGCTACTTTCAACTGACCCTCACTACAAGTTTTGGCATCGACTGAGATTGCCCTGCCAAATGAAAAACACTTAAATCACCCAAAACTGAGAGAGGATATTGTAGACCTCTACAACATGATCATGTATCCCCTGATGGTTTATCAATACCTCTCACAAGGTATGAGATATGAGCCTTGGAATACCACTTCCCAATCATGCTTAGTGCATCTTGGGGTCACTTGGGTCAAACGTGGTCGCGAGCATTCCAATGACTCCGTAGATAGAATAGGTTTCTAAATAACATTTACCTGGCCAACTGGAGTCGATGGAGTAGATGGTTTGATGCCAAGATGGATGGTTTGAAAGATACACTACAGAGCTACTTTCAATTGACCATCACTGCACATTGAATCATTTACATCTATCATGTATGTGTCCATCTAATTCAAATGATCTTTCAAAGCATCAAAGATTGTTTGCAATGATAAAAAATAATATCCTTAAAGCATTAGAAATAGAAATCAAACATGTAAGAATTCAAACCATGCAAATGATATAAGTAAATAATTAAAAATTATGAGTTTTCATTGCCTATTTCTAAGAAAATCTATACTTAGATCCCTTGTTTGCAGTATTGGCCACCTATACATGATTTTTGTCCTAAGTCCTTATCAAAACTTCTAGGAAATTTAACTTTTAAATCAAATTGATTGTTACAAATTTCCATTATAGGCTTTAAAAGATCTCAATTAACCATTAAGGATTATTTTGTCCTTCTATCTCTGATTGGATCCATGGTGACCCTAGGTGTCTTCATAGGTTCTCTTGTACAAGTTACAAACCAAATACAAAACCAAGTTTATTGACTCAAAATAGAATCTAAGAAAGGTGAAATTAATGTATTGAATTTAAGCTTAATGAACTTAGAAAACCTTGCACTGAGTTAACTTATTACCTAGTCAAGTGTTCCTGAAGGGTCATCTCTTTGCTTTAGGGTCTCCAATAGTGCTTCATGATTAGAAATACTAATAGTCCAAAGTTCTTTTGTCTTTTTTCTTCTTGATGCTTTGACAACTTGACATTTGTTGCTATAACAAGGTGTGAATACATGAGGATAGTTTTGTGCTTCTCATAGTCTTCAAAAGCAATAATTCCATTATTTCTAATCATGTATGTTCGCAACCATGTTCCCGCAACAACTGAACTAGTAGGATACGTGAACCCATCACCATTTGTCATCGGTTGTACAAGATTTTGTTTACCTCATACACAATGTGCTAACCATTAACCTTACCTCTCATCATTCTGCTGTGGTGCAACCAATGCAAAAACATCTCCTGGTTGCAGAAGATCTGAAAGATGATCATACTCAGCTGAAGTGTACATGTCATCATTTCTTATACAGATTGTCAAAGATAAAGGAGTTAGATAATATAGAACCCATGTATCCACCCACTCACTTGACTCACAATGATCCCAATCATACTAAAAACACATGGGGCAAAAACAATCCAACTCTCCTATCCAAATGGTCCATGTACTACTATTGGAGCTTTGGAATGAATGCATTTTTGAATAGTCTTTTGCTATTTGACAATCCAATCTATCTCCTATAGTTCCCTCCTCAACCAACCAAAATAATCTATGCACTGTAGAATCAAGAATCCCCCTATGACAATTCTAAAGTACACCAATCAACAATAGAATGAGCATCAAGAAGTACAACACCTGAAATCCTCAATTGCTCCTTAACTAGAGCTCTCTTCACACATGCACCTGCTCCATCATGCTCCCCTTTATCATGCCCTGACTAAAAAAAACTCCAAATATGAGGTAAACCTCTCTCCACATGCATTATACACAACCAATAAAACATTTTGGCATTCTTAAATTAATCGGTGCAATTATCTAACCAAATGAGATGCCTATCCATAGCAATACCATTTTCCTACAAGAAGTCAAAATAGTTCTGCAAACAATGTTGAACAAACTCATGAGAGTGAGACCCATCATCACTCATATAAAAATGGTACTCTCTAATTATTTTCCACTCATCTTTTGTGCTATCAGGGGAATGTCTATATGTGATGTGTACAAAAATAGCAACCTAAATGGAATTTTAATATTGAGCTTGAGTCTCATTTTGGGGCTGCAATATATAGTTCTCCACAAATTCTATAATGGATATAATAATTCCAATGGGGAAAGTGTCCTTACATGTCTTGAATTGTTGATCGAACCATTGAGACCAATGACTATGCCTTGCATACTTGTAAAAAAGTTTTGTCTTGAAATTTTAAATAAAATCAGCAACATTATATTCTTTTGTAACAAACTCACATCTAGAGCCTTTACCTCCACTCTTCAATGTATATTTCACTTTTTAATATACCTTTTTTTGGATGAGTGTCTTTCAAAAATTGTGTTCCAAACCCTCATGAAAACATTTCCTAAACTTGGACAAGCCATTACATTCTGAGCACTTGTCATTTAAGAAATCTTTTTATAAAATAAACAACCACCATCTCTACAACATAAAAAATTGATCTATCAAGTCTCTTGATGATTTGGGAAGAACACTTGCACCATAATACTTTAGCATTTCATTAGTATGCAAAGTAGAATGAATGGACCATGATAGTTTGTGATGCATTGAAAACTCAACATGATATTTGCAACAACACGTATTTTGAATCTTAAGGGGTACATAATAAAATGGCTTCATGGATTCAAAATACCTTTGTGATATTTTCAATGTTGGATGTGTCTCAAAAAAAAATTATACAACATTCTTTGACTTACCCCCACATAATGTTTAGGATATGGAGTATGGTCTTGATTGCCAATTCTCAACTTCAAGACATCCTTCACATTTCGACCCCTAGGAAGTCCCCATGACCCCTTTCGATACATTAGAACACTCAAGGGTGTCCTAAGGGGTTGTAGGACCCTTTTTGACACACTTGAGCAGTCCAATGTGTTAAAAGGGGTCATGGGGACTTCCTAGGGGTCCTAGTAGGCCTTATCACGTGTTAGGACCTCTAGGAAGTCCCCATGACCCCTTTCAACACATTGGAATGATCAAGTGTATCCCAAGGGGTCGTAGGACCCCTTGAAAAACACTTGAGCATTCCAATGTGTTGAAAGGGGTCACTAGGACTTCCTAGGGGTTTTAGAAGGCCTTATCACATGTTAGGACCCCTACAAGTCCCCATGACCCCTTTCAACACATTGGAATGCTCAAGTGTATCCCAAGGGGTCGTAGGACCCCTTGGGAAACACTTGAGCATTCCAATGTGTTGAAAGGGGTCACTAGGACTTCCTAGGGGTTTTAGAAGGCTTTATCACATGTTAGGACCCCTACAAGTCCCCATGACCCCTTTCAACACATTGAAATGCTCAAGTGTGTCCTAAGGGTTCATAGGACCCCTTTTGACACACTTGAGCATTCCAATGTGTCGAAAGGGTCATGTGGAATTCCTAGGGGTCCTAGTATGACTTATCACATATTACGAGCCCTAGGAAGTCCCCATGACCCCTTTTGACACATTAGAATGCTCAAGTGTGTCCCAAGGGTTCATTCAACCCCTTTCAACACACTTGAGCATTCCAATGTGTCGAAAGGGGTCAT
>MU223575.1:2834364-2861589 GCA_018584345.1 Thuja plicata | reverse complement strand
TCACACGTTAGGACCCCAAGGAAATCCCCATGACCCCTTTCGACACATTGGAATGCTCAAGTGTGTCCCAAGGGGTCCTATGACCCCTTAGAACACACTTGAGTGTTCTAATATGTCAAAAGTGGTCATGGGGACTGTAAGGGGTCCTAGTGATGACATGTAACTGATTAAATATTTGAATATGTTAAGTTGATAATCATGCAAGATGTTAAATAAGTTAATGTATTTTATTGTCATTAATGTCAACCCAATATAATCTGTATGGTCATGTACATAATGCTAAATACTTCATAGATCCAAAGGAACCAAGGCTATGCTATCAGTAATGCATACAAATCAAGTATTCACTAAGTGACAAACAACACTGACAGAGTGCACCCAACGGACAGAGAAAAAGAACAAAGTCACAGTGATACCCGACAAGTAAATTCACAACACTACTGATGAGAAGAGTCGCAGTGCTCCCTGATGAGAAAAGCACAGAGTAACCTGATGGAATAAAATATTGTGTTTCCTGATAGATGGAGATCATGAATCTAACTAGAGTCTCACCGACAGAATAGTCAGTTGTCACCGACGACTAACTACAGTGGTGACCGACAGAATAGAGAGTTTAGAAAATGGCAAAATATCTAGCTGGTAGAGCTAAATATAGACTTAACTGGTTGTCTACTTTGTTTTATTTGACTAGAGATAAGTGATTGATTTAAAGCTAATTAGTACAGTTGGCAAGAATATATCGACAAGACAAATCACGAGTTATGCTTTAAATCTAATTGGCTGGATTGTTTTTCATGCCAAGAATCAAGAAACAATGAATATTATGTCTATATAAGAGACAAGCTTAATTCATTTACGAATGGGATTAAGGGGAGTGAATAAAACAAGGATGCTAAAGAGAAACTAATGAAGAACAACTTCATGCAGTGCTGATAAAAAAAACTAAAGGAAGAGCTAAGGAATTCCGCAAACACCGACAAACAATGAGCACAACATCATAGAGAAGAAAGTATGGAGCACAAGGATTGAATTGACATATTTATTAGAGAGGCAATGTACTTAAATAGATCTTAAAATCTTCAATTTAAGTTGCAATATGAATAGGTCATAATGTTTTAGTTTAACCATTGAAACATCAAGTCTCTTAACTAAGCAGGACATAATAGTCTTCTATATATTGAGGTACATCTCAACGAGTTGCAAAAAGGTTGATTCATGAAAGTATCATTGGATATGCCCGATGCCTATTGATAGTATAAGAGAGAGAGGTTGATTCAAGGATGGAAGAATTAGATTCCCGATACTAAGTGACAACCTCTATGTATAAAATCCTCTAATAAGGTCACACCTAATAGTGTGTTTGTAACCTTTAACAGGGTTGGCTCCTTACAGGGCTCACTTTAGAAGAGTGAAAATTAGGGGTACTTGTCCCAGTGGTTTTTCCCTTAATAGGGTTTCCACATTAAAATCTATTTTTTATGTGTTTATGATTCATTTCTTTATTGAATTTCATCTTACATAGCTAACTCTAGATTGATCGGTATACTCTACTTATCTACTGAGTTTCGGTAAATACTTATACTGCCTATCGATAATGAAGAAAGAAAAGTATTTAAAAATCAAACTGACAGACAGTTAATCATTATTAGTATTTCATGGCATGCATCTTGTAGGGATATAATAATCTGAGGTTCATTGATTGGTGGTTAAATTTTGAAGGATAAATTTTTGAGGCCACTGATTCACCCCCCCCCCCCCTCTCAGTTATTACTANGATTCCCCCCCCCCCCCCCTCTCAGTTATTACTAACAAATTTTATCAGAGCTTGTGTGCTTAGAAGGAAGGTTTCAAGACCTAAGCCAAAGATCACAAGATGAAAAAATGAGATGTGCCCAAGTTGAACAAAGATAATTTTTCTTCATGGAAGAGCCGGATAAGACTCCACTTATCAGGTATTGATAATGATGTTACTCAATTTCTAGAAACTGAATATGTGTTTCCCACAGGAGCACCAACAGTTGAAAAAATGAGAGAAAAGCATGAACACAATGGCATAATGATAGAGCTTTCTTCCTCACTCTCCAATGCTGAATTTGAAGATGTCAAAGAATGCAAAATTGCAAAGTAGATGTAGGACAAATTGAAGCTTGTACATGGTGGTGACAAAAATGTTTTGAGAGCCAAGGCAAAAATCCTTAGAGGAAAGTTTGATGTTCTCAAAATGAAAGAAGGTGAAAACATCACTCAGTACAACACAAGAATCAGAGAGATATTCAATGCTATCTAAGGATTTGAAGGTGTGCTAGAAGAAGATACAGTGGTAAGTAAAATTCTAAGAACCTTACTGCCTACTTATGCTATTAGAGTATCTGCCATTCAAGAAATGAGAGCAGTAGAAAATAGCAATGTTACTCTAGATAGTTTAATTGGAAGATGAATATCATTTTAGATGAATAAATTTGATAATAGTTTCTTACCAAAAATAGATTCTGCATTCAAAAATTCTATGTGAATAAGTATATCAAGTCACAAAAACACTATGAGAAAAGATAGTAATGTGAGTGTTCCAAGGGGCTTGCTTGCACAATCTACTAAGAAGATCTTCTTTATCTTCTTCAAGGATACTAATCTCCTCTAGGGTCCTTATTAGGCTTACATCATTAACTAAGTCCTAATCCTTCTCTCCTCTAAGAGTCTCCACTTGTGCTTCACCCTTTTGAAAGACTAACACCCTATAGTTAGTTCAAATCTCCAGTTCTCTAACTTACACTTAGAAGAGTCTAAGTGTCAATTCCCACACTAATATTCATGAATCACTTGTATATGTGTCCAACACCATGTAGACACTACATTTTATCAATTTTGAATCCATCTTGAGTAATATCCTTTCAATTTTCAGTTGAGTTCAAGTTTATCACCTTGTAGCCCTAAACAATGTGTTTTTCTCACTTCTTGCAAAACTTTTCCAAAGACCTCAAAAATATAACACCATATATAGATACCCTTTTCCATTTTACAAAGGATTTTTTAGGTCTGAAACCCCTAAGTTATCCGTACATGGGGTTCCTATAAACTAGGTCTTATAGGGCTAATAAGCCTAAAAACTAGGACAGTTTGCAACACTATCCAAAACTCACTCAAAACTTGTCTTCCCTGATTGGCATGAACTTGACCAACCTAAAATGTCAAGGTAACACTAAACCCTAACTATACATGTACTTGGTCTATATAGTACCTTCTTCCCCTGCACATGAAAGCTCACTGTTACTCCTCCAAACCTCTAACCAGACAGTGCATGCTCGCCTAGGGCTTGGATCTAAAAATAGTAACTTGCCTCTCTAAGAATCCTAACTCTACAATTATGTACACTAATGAATCCCCTATAATTTCCATCTACCATTAGATTTTTCCCATGGTTAGATTTCATGGGGGAGCCATGATTAGACTGACTGGTCTGGACATGACCAGTGAGTCTCCTAAACTGAAAAAAATTTAAAAAACAACTTAAACGACCACAAAGAAACTTGAATACTGAATGAAAAACACTCCAAACTATTCTAAGAACACAAAACAACCACTAGTCTCAGTATTTCAATCCATTACATATGACTTTCAACACAAAATGCTCAGGATTACTGAAAAACTTAGAATTGCAGTCTCTATTCACTTAACTCTTGTTACAATATGAAAAACTAACTCCTTAGTTCGAGTCTCTCCATATACTAGATTCTTCTTCCACCATTCTAGCACCTTTTTGGTCAATTCCCCACTCCTAGTTTCAAGGAGAATTTGATGTAACCATGTTGCATGCAACATTTGTAATTATTGCAAATGTTGTCATGACAACAATTTGGCAACTTTTGGCATCTTTTCATTCATACATCCTCCCTATATTTTAGGACCTCTAACCTCTCCAATTTGAGGATCCAAGATCATTTAAGACCCTATGGCATCTATATATCCACATTTAAGAGATTTGGACACATTCAAGACTCCAACCTCATTTTTAACAACTAATCCTAATAATTTGAAAATACTACTAACAATGGCTTTTGATGTGACCTTAGTCCTAATGACTAACTCACAGCCTACATTCAAATACCTACTAAGGTCCAAAAACAACTAACCTGTCTTGAATTTTCTAATGTCAAGTACAAGCCAAAATGAACAAAATGGCTCGGTTAGCCTAGGTGATCCTGCACCATCCTCCCCAAAACAAAAAGATCAATCCACCCTTGGATTGAGGATGCCTAGATCAATCCCCATCTTCTTGAACTCTATTTCTTTTACCCATATTGCATCAGCATTAGTTTGATCCTGCCTTTTGATCAAGTGCTCCTTATACTCTTTGGTTCTAGTATTCTTGTATACTCTTGTATCCAGTATGTTGTTAGCTCCTGTGACTGTAGAAGATGGTAATTGTAGCTCCTCCAAATCTTTGAGTAATTCTTGAAGACTCTAATCCAAGTCTTTCTTTGGTCCTTTGTAATGGACTAAGTCTGCAATGTTGAAGATAGGTGACAATCCACTATCTTCTGGGAGTTCAACCTTGAATGCATTTTCACCATACTTGGCCAAGATAGGACAAGGGCCTATCCTTCTCATCTGTAACTTGTGAGGGACTCCCTTGTGTAATCTGGATTTATTGAGATGTACCATCACCATATAACCTATGTTAAACTCAACTGTCCTCCTACTTTCATCAACCTTTGCCTTATGTTTCAAGGTGTTATCTATCAAGGTTTTCTAGACTATTTCATGTATTTCTTGCATGGCATAAGCAAAATCATATGTATATCCACTTTCTTTCACTCCATCCTTCAAGTATCTCAACTCATAGACTCCTCTAGGGTGTATTCCATACATTATTTAAAAGGGGCTCTTCCCTATTGAACTATTTATGGTGTCATTGTAGGCATACTCAGTCTATCCAATCAATTGATCCCATTGCTATTCATACTCCTTTGTCAAGCACCTTAGTAGATTTCCAAGGCTTCTATTCACTACCTTGGTCTGTCCATTAGTTTGAGGATGGTAGGCAGATCCAAAGGATAAATTAGTTCCTAGTATTTTCCAAAGAGTCTTCCAAAAATGACTCATAAATTTAGTGTCTCTATCAAACACAATGCTCTGAGGTAACCCATGGATTCTTACTATCTCTTTGAAGAATAGAGATGCTATTTGGCTGGCATCATTAGTGGTCTTGCATGGCACAAAGTGAGCCATTTTACTAAACCTATCCACAACTAGATAAACACTATCCATGCCTTATCTTGTTTTGGGTAACCCAACTACAAAATCCATGCTCAAACAATCCCAAGGTCTAGTGGGAATAGGTAGGGGATGATAAAGGCCAAAATTTGATGAAGTACCCTTGGCTCTTTGACACACAATACAACTCTCTACATACCTCTTGACATCAAGATTCATCCTTGGCCAATAGTAGAACCTTTGAACTAGTTCTTGTGTCTTTGTGATCCCAAAGTGACCACTCAATGCACCATTGTGCTTCTCTTGAATCATATTCTCCCTAATAGAGCCTCTAGGGACACATAACTAATTTCCTTTAAACAAAAGGTTACTTTGAAAAGTGTACTCAACATACTCACTATGGAAATGGTTCTTGTATTCAGCACACACCTTGTAAATATCTCCAAAGTCCTCATCATCAACATATAGATCCTTGAAGTGATCTATTCCCATGCTCTTCAACTGAATCTCTTGGATGGTAAGAGTTCTTCATGAAAATGCATCAGCAACTTTATTAAGGACACCTTTCTTATGTTTGATGTTAAAGGTGTAAGCTTGTAGGTACTCAACCCACTTCATGTGCTTGTGGCTCAACTTCTCTCAAGAATTAAGAAAGCTTAAGGCCTAATTATTTGAGTAAATAATGAACTCCTTGGGCAGAAAGTAGTGCCTCCACTTTCTCAAGGCTTGAACCAATGCATACAACTCAATGTCATAAAAAAAATACTTCTTCTTTTCTTCACTCAACTTCTTAGAATGAAATACTACTGGTCTACCCTCTTGGCTTAGGACAGCCCCAATGGCTATGTTTCTTGAATCACATTCAATTGTGAAAATCTTCTCAAAGTTTGGCAAGACTAACACTGGTTGGGTAGCAATCTTTTCCTTCAACAACTCAAAGCTCTTGTTGGCTTTCTCATTCCATATGAGCTTGGTCTTCATTCCTCCTTTGATTGTATCCAACATTGGAGCACAAATAGCACTAAATTACCTTATGAACTTCCTATAATACTGAGCAAGGCCATGAAAACTCCTTACCTCTGTTGTTGTCCTTGGAGTAGGCCAATTCATGATGGCTTCCACTTTACTTTTGTCCATTTTTAGATTACCATGAGATAGAACAAATCCTAGGCACACTAGCTTGATTTTGATGAACTCACACTTCTCCAAGTTAATCATGAGCTTCTCTTCATGTAGCTTCTTGAGTACTACTTCCACATGCTTTAGGTGTTCATCTCTTGTCTTACTAAAGATGAGTATATCATCCAAGTATACCACTACAAACTTGCCAATGTGGTCTTTAAGTACTTCATTCATCAACCTCATAAAATTTGATGGAGCATTTGATAGGCCAAATGGAATGACTAGCCATTCATACAACCCTTCAATGGTCTTGAAGGTTTTCTTCCACTCATCTCCTTCATTCACCCTTATCTGGTGATATCCACTTTTCAAGTCTATCTTTGTGAATTACCTTGCACCTCCTAGACAATCCATGAAGTCTTCAATCCTAGGGATAGGGAACCTATATCTGATAGTGATCCTATTAATAGATCTGGAGTCAGTACATAATCTCCAAGTACCTCCTTTCTTAGGGGCTAGGACTGTGGGTACAACACAAGGACTAATACTCTTCCTTATAAGACCTTGTTCTAACAACTCTTGAATTTGCCTAGCTATTTCCTCATTCTGTTGAGGGGTCATCTTGTAGGCTGCCTTACTGGGTAGGGTAGCTCTAGGAATAAGGTAAATCTTATGGCTTATGGGTCTTATAGGGGGTAAGGTTGGTGGTTGTCCATCACTTACAATGCCTTCATACTTCTGCAACATTTCTTGTATCTCTTGTGGCAGCTCTGTCCTCTTCACTTTTTTGTCTTCCACTTCCTTGGGCTTCAAAATCAGTGCAAAACCAACTCCTTATCCTTCTTCAATGGCCTCCAAGAACTCTTTCTCACTCACCATTAGTACATTGGGACCAGCTATCTTCATCTCTACATCTTCTAACAATGACTGAATTTTGAAGGTCATGTTATCCTTCTTGAAAGAATAGGAGTTCTTCACTCCATCATGGATAGCTTGGTGGTAAAATTTCCATGGATTGCCTAGGATAAAGTGACATGCATCCATGGGTAGCACATCACATAGTACCTTGTGCTTGTATCTCCCTATAGAGAACTCCACCCATGCTTTCTCATTCACTAAGACATGTTGTCCCTTATTGAACCATGTTACCTTGTAGGGATGAGTATGAAGTATCCTTGTCATGTTTAGCATGTTTACTGCCTCCTCTAATACAATATTATCAGTAGACTTTGATTCTATGATAACCCTACACACTTTACCCATCACCTTACATTTAATTCTAAACAAAGACCTCCTTTGGCTTGGCTCCTCCTTGATTGGCTCCTTGATTAATGTTCTCCTCATCATGAGGTTCTCACCTTCCTCTAAATTTAATGGCACCTCAAGGTGTTTATCAGCTGCATTTGTGTCTTCTTGGACCAAATTAGTCCTCTTTTTACCTCCTTGAGAAGTACTACCCTTCTCTGAATACCTATAGGCAGGGTGTCCCATTTGATTACAATGGTAACATTTCATATTGGAAAAATAATTGCCTCTTCCTTGTCCACCACTTCTACCTCTAAAATTGGAGTTCCTTCTTCTACCACCTCTACTAGAACTTTCTTCTTGTTTCTCATTGTATTTGACTTCTCCTTGTGTCCTTGACTCTGAACTCCTTCCACCATAACCACCTCTTTGTCCTCTACTATCTCTTCCTCTAGCTATTCCTTTAGAACTTTGTTCTTGCTTCCTCTTGCCTTTCTCTTCTATCTTCAAGGCCATTTGATAGCATTGGTAGATGGTTTTTAAGTTCACAAGACTCATGTCTTCTTGAATAGACCATTGGAGTCCATTCAAATACCTAGCTATCTTGATGCTTTCATCTTCAACCACTTGTGACCGTAGGCACAACTTTTGGAACTCTTTAGTGTATTCTTGGACATCTAGATATTTTTTTCTTAGATTTTGTCTTCTCCTATGTAGCTACACTTCATAATCATCAGGGAAATAAGCCTACTTCATCTTAGTCACCATTCCCTTCCATGTGGCTATAGGACTCTTTCCTTCTTTCTTTCTTTCTGTTTGAACAAACTTCCACCATGTGAGACCTGAACCTCTCAATATTGCCTTGGCCACATTTATCTTTTGGGAATCTATGATACCATCACATTCAAAATGGTTCTCTATGTTGTCTATCCAATCCACAACTGAATATGGATCCATTTGTCCACTAAATAGTGGCACACTCTCCAAAGCTTTACAACTTAAAGCCTTCAATGCTTTTAAGAAGGGTTCTTGGTCACTAACAGGGTCAGGGGTTGGAGCTTCTTCTTCTAGATCCACTCCTTTCTCCCTTGCTTCTTCTTCTTCTTTCTAGTCAATCTTATCTTTCATCTTCTTAGCTTTGTCTTGGACTTCTCCCAAGAGTTGCTCCATTTGAGAAAACCTTTCTCTTAATGACTTGTTGTCTTCTTCTTGTTCTTCCACCTTTCTGGCTAACTCAGCATTAGTCACCATGACTTTGTCATTTTCTAATCCTCCAGGTGTATCCTTTCCCACTAATTTAGTAGGCTGAAACATCCACCACAAGCCTAATCTTTAATCAAGCTCTGATACCAATATGATGTGAGTGTTCCAAGGGGCTTGCTTGCACAATCTACTAAGAAGATCTTCTTTATCTTCTTCAAGGATCCTAATCTCCTCTAGGGTCCTTATTAGGCTTAGATAATTAACTAATTCCTAATCTTTCTCTCCTCTAAGAGTCTCCACTTGTGCTTCACCCTTTTTAAAGACTAACACCCTATAATTAATTCAAATCTCCACTTCTCCAACTTACACTTAAAGAGTCTAAGTGTCAATTCCCATGCTAATATTCATGAATCACTTGCAGGGGTGTCCAACACCATGTAGACATTGAATTTGATCAATTTGGAATCCATCTTGAGGAATCTCCTTTCAATTTTTAGTTGATTTCAAGTTTGTGTCTTCAAAAGGCCTAATTAGGCTTATCTCCTTGTAGCCCTAAACAGTGTGTTTTTCTCACTTCTTGCAAAACTTTTCCAAAGACCTCAAAAATATAAGACCATATCTAGATACCCTTTTTCCATTTTACAAAGGATTTTTTAGGTCTCAAACCCCTAATTTATCTGTACATGGGGTTCCTATGAACTAGGTCTTATAGGGCTAATAAGCCTAAAAACTAGGACAGTCTACAACACTATCCAAAACTCACTCAAAACTTGTCTTCCCTGATTGGCATGAACTCGACCAACCTAGCATGTCAAGGTAACACTAAACCCTAACTATACATGTACTTGGACCATACATTACCTTCTTCCCCTACACATGAAAGCTCACTATTACTCCTCAAAACCTCTAACCTGACAGTTCATGCTCGCCTAGGGCTTGGATCTAAAAATAGTAACTTGCCTCTCTAAGACTCCTAAATCTACAATTATGTACATTATTGACTCCCCTATCATTTCCATATACCATTAGATGTTTCCCATGGTTATATTTCATGGGGGAGCCATGATTAGATTGACTGGTCTGGACAGGACCAGTGAATCTCCTAAATTGAAAACAATTTAAACAACACCTTAAAACGACCACAAAGAAACTTGACTAATAAATGAAAAACACTCCAAACTATTCTAAGAACACAAAAAAACACTACTCTTAGACTTTCAATCCATTACATATGACTGTCAACACAAAATGATCGGGATTACTGAAAAACTCAGAATTGTAGTCTCTATTCACTTCGCTCTTGTTACAATATGAAAAATTAACTCCTTAGTTTGAGTCTCTCCATACACTAGATGCCTTCTTCCACCATTTTAGGGCCTTGTTGGTCAATTCCCCACTCCTAGTTTCAAGGAGAATCTGATTTAACCATGTTGCATACAATATTTGCAATTATTGCAAATGTTGTCATGACAACAATTTGGCAACTTTTAGCATATTTTCATTCATAACTCCTCCCTATATTTTAGGACCTCTAACCTCTCCAATTCAAGGATCCAAGATAATTTAAGACCCTATGGAATCTCTATGTCCACATTTAAGTGATTTGGACACATTCAAGACTCCATCCTCACATTTAACAACTAAGCCTAATAATTTGAAAATACTACTAACGATGGCTATTGATGTGACCTTAGTCCTAATGACTAACTCACTTAGCCTACATTGCAAAGACCTACTAAGGTCCAAAAAAAAATAACCTATCTTGACTTGGCTAATGTTAAGTACAAGCCAAAATGAACAAACATGGAGGTTAGCCTAGGTGCTCCTGCACCAGATAGTGATAGTGAAAATGAAGAAGATGATCTTGATGAAATTGAAGCACTTATGGCTAGAAGAATGCAGAGAGGCAAAGGTAAATAGAAAGGTAAACTAGAACTTGTTTTTTTTAATTGCAAAGAGATTGCACAATTTTCTACAAGATGTATTAATAGAAGAAAAGATGAGAGAAGTAATGATAGATCATTTGAAATGAAGTATGATAGAGGTGATTATAGAAGCTACCGACAATTAGAAAGAAGAGATACCCATGACTATAAGGAAAAAGGAAAGAAGGCCAGTTACCTATCAAAATGCAAGGATGATGATACT
The DNA here is from genome assembly GCA_018584345.1 of Thuja plicata. Lineage (NCBI taxonomy): Eukaryota > Viridiplantae > Streptophyta > Pinopsida > Cupressales > Cupressaceae > Thuja > Thuja plicata. The sequence continues at coordinate 2,850,660 of MU223575.1, read as the reverse complement.
GACACTGAATCTGATGAAGACATCGAGATGGTGTTTGTGGCTGTAAAAGATGATTCAAATGATGATAAAGAAAAGTATGTAGATACAACTATCATATCTAAAATTAGCAAAAATTATGTTTGGATCATAGATAATGGCTGCACTCACCTTATGACCGGTGATAAGAAAAATTTTGAGACTTTTGAATACTATAAAGGTGGTTCAGTAAGAATGGGACATGACACACCTTGTCCAGTTGAAGGTAGAGGAACAATAATGTTAAATAACCACACAAAGTGTGAGAATGATTATTGGGTAAATGGATTGAATTATATTCTATTGAGTGTTTCTCAGTTGAATAATTTAGGTCACAAAGTAGCATTTGAAAATAAGAAGGGAAAGGTCTTCAATAAATCTAGAAACCTAATTCATACCGGTGAGAAGACAAAAGGTAACTTATTCTATCTGAATGATACTGACTCCACTTGTTTGATTTCTACAAATATTGACATATGGTTATGGCACAAAAGACTGTGTCATGTGAACTTTAACAACATGATAAAGATTAGCAAAAGGAGAAATGTCAAAGGCTTACCAAGATGACCAAGCCCAATAATATCATGTGTAAAATTTGTCAAAAAGGAAAAATGACAAAGTCTAGTTTCAAAAGAAAAAACCATAAATCTAATACAATTCTAGAATTAGTCCATACTGATTTATGTGGACCTATGAGGACAAAGAGTTACTATGCAGATATATATTTCATTCTCTTTGTTGAGGATTACTATAGAATGATGACAGTTGTGTTTCTAAAAGATAAATCTGAAGCATTCAAGATGTTTAAATTGTATAAGGCTATGGTATTGAAACAAAGTGGTAAGGATCTGAAATGTTTGAGAGTAGATAGATGAGAATTTATATCAAATGAATTCAATAACTTTTGTAATAAGCATGGAATCAAAAGATAGGTCTCTGCACCGAGGACACCACAGTAGAATGGAATTGTTGAAAGAAGGAACAAATCCATAATTGACTATGCAAGGACACTGATGATAGAGAAAAGCATCACGCAAATCTTCTGGAGGCAAGCTGTCAGTACTGCTGTTTACACATTAAATAGAGTAGAATTGAAGAAAGACACCTTATGAGCTATGGTATGGATACACACCCAATGTAAGTTATTTCAAAAATTTTGGCAGTCAATGTTATATCTTAAAATATGATAGAAATGGAAAACTTGACTCCAAGAGTGATGAAGGAATTTTTCTAGGGTATTCTACCAAGAGCAAGGCTTATAAATGTCTAAACAAATCCTCTAACAAAATTATTGAAAGTGAAAATTTAAAGATAGATGAATTTGTAGAGAAGAATGAACAGGAAAGCACTAAATAACCATAGGACTACAATAAGTCCACTTACAATGAGCAACCTAACACTCTACCCTACCAACAATGTAGATCTCCTGAGAAATAGATCATTTCACCCGAGCATCAGGCTACAAATACTGATGGTTAGGACAATGATCAAGATAACGTGTAAGGTGATGAAGAATAGAATGAACAACAAAACAATGATCAAACTGATAGACAAAGAGCTTTACATGTACTTGCAAGATATTTAAGAAAGAACCATCTAGAGATCCAGATCATAGGAGATAAGAAAGCTGGTACAAGAACAAGAAGTAAGTATTTATATGCAATGAAAATTCTTGCAGCTGCACAACAAGTCAAAACATGTAAAACACAAGATATACCAAATACTAAAAGCATGCAAGGAACTTGAAATACAACTAAATTCTCACTACAAGCTCCGATAAGCTAAAACAAGTGCACCCAAGACTCGTTTGATTTTCTCTTAGAGATTTTGTGGGTGTGCTCTCCCAACACAATGTAATGAAATCCCACTATGATAGATGCAAAAGGATGAAGATTTCAGCACAAGTATGTGGAACTTGCCCCAAGTCTCTCCAATGATGGATGCAAATGCAAAATATATGCTCAGAATGAAAATGCAAGAGATTAACAACTAGATTGAGATGAAAATAAAACTAAAGATGAGAATGCAAGATTCCAAACTAGACTATGAAAGTGAATCTAGACTATCATGCAAGAGATGAAATCTAAACTAAGATGAAATGCAACAACTATGAAGATGAAATCACTAAGGATGCCAAAAATGCTTAAGTGCTCAAGTGTGCAAGAATGCTCAATTCACTAACTAGTTGCAAAATGAGGAGTGAGGCCTCCTTTTGTGGATTTGCAATGAAAGATGGAGGGATAAGATTAAGTGGTGGAAAATGAGTGGCTGAGATGAAGGGTTAGGTAGGGTTTTGGTGGGAGTGAAGGAGATTATGAGGAAAAAGAAATGAGTGGCTAGGATTAAGAGGCAAAAGAGGAAAAAAAACAACCCTCACCTTGGAAAAGGTGATTGTGCACATGATTAGAGGTAATCCACCTTTAATCAAGATTAGAGGAATAATTAGCAAGAGGTAAGTTTAGAGAAGGTAAATGAAGGTTAAATTAAAATAATTTTAATTTAATCAAGGTTTAGAAGAGCTTTAGCTGGTGGAGGGATAAAATAAATCAAATTCATTTTACAATAAGAGATGGAAGGATAATATATTAAATTTAATTTAATGTAATATAGTATTTAAATAAAATTTAAACACGAGGAAAAACAAATTTATTTAATTAAATTTAATTTAATTAAATAAATAGAGGAATATAACAATATAGTCAGTTAATTAAAAATAACTATAATGTTAAAGACAAATATTAATAAAAATTAATATTGAGTGGGAATGGACAAATTTAAGTGTCTACATTTTGCCCCTCTTTGATGCGGTGTCAAAATTTGGCATTGTGCCAAAGAAAATAAAATAAGAGAAGACGATGTGCCCCCTCGAGAAAATTGGCCAAAATGGACAACCTGGACAAGTTTCTTGAAAAAGAGAAATTAGGGCAGAAAAAAGAAGAGGAAAGGTAAAAAGGAGCCCACTAAAAGACCCCTTATAAAAGGGCAAAAGGCGACCACAAAGGTCATTTGCACCAAGAAGAAGAGGGAAATGGCTAACTTGAGAGACAAACAGCAATTGGGGGAGCGAGTTCGATCCTACAAATGTCCAGCTGAAATGGGGGAACCGGTTTGTTTGAAAATGCATTGTAATTATTTTAATGATTTCGTTAGTTTTTTTATTTTTTTCTTTTTTCTTTTTCTTTTTTCAGGACTTTTTATATTTTTTAGTATTTTTTCAGGATCATTTTCTGATTTTTTAAGGATTTTTTTCAGGATCATAAATTACTGTACACCATGCTGCTAAGCTCATGTGTAAAAGCACTTGAGATGAAGAATGTTGACCAGATCAGGAATAGGAACTCCTTCAAGTGTTGCAATTTGATAGGCTCCAGAACCATATTTATGAGTGATCACAAACGGGCCCAACCAATTAGGCTCAAACTTTCCTTTCTTTTCACAATTCTAAAGATTCCTCATATTGTGCTGAAGGATAAGGTCACCAACATTGAACTCACAAGGCTTGATCCTCTTGTTGAACTAAAGCCGCAGGCGATTTTGATACACAAGGAGGTGGTTCAGGGCATTAAGATGTCTCTTGCCAAGGAGTTGCAACTCTTGCAAGCGAGCAACTTGGTATTCTTCTTTAGAAATTAGATTTTTGAGAGATATCCTGAGGGAAGGGAGCTCAATTTCAATGGGGATGATGGCCTTGGCACTGTAAACAAGGGAGAGAGGAGTGGCACCAGTTGGAGTACGGATGGAGGTACGGTAGGCCCATAAGGTGGGGTTGAGTTGGAGATGCCAATTATAGCTAGAGTCATCAATGGTCTTCTTAAGGATTCTCGGGAGGGTCTTATTGGTAGCTTTAGCTTGGCCATTTCCCTGTGGGAAATATCTATAGGAACAATGTTGTGTGATCCCAAATTTATTATAGAGTTCTGTAATATCTCTATTCTTGAATGGGGTTCCATTATCAGTGAGTATATCTTGGGGGATGCCATAGTGATACATAATGTAATTGAGTATGAACTTGGATATTTGTTTACCTATGATATAAGTAAGGGGAATGACCTCAACCCATTTAGTGAAGTACTCAGCAGTAGCAAGGATATACTTGTGACCGTTGGAGGAGTTAGGAAATATCTGGCCAACTAAGTCCAATCCCCAATGGGAGAAAGGCCAAGGGGTGATGGTAGTTTGGAGTTCTTGGGTGGGGGCGTGTATCAAATTGCCATGTTGCTGACAAGGAACACATCTCTTCACAAAATAGTATGCTTCTTCTTCCATAGTAGGCCAGTATTATCCGGTGTGGAGCAACTTCTTTGCCAATGCGAGTCCACTAGAGTAAGCCCCACAAATTCATTAATGCACCTCTTCTAATGCAATCTTGGCCTCTTCTGATTCTAAACATCTAAGTAGAGTTCCATCAAAATTCCTTTGATAAAGGGTATCTCCTAAGATGGTGTAGCGGGAAGTGTGACTGATGAAGGTCTTGCGCTGGTTGGGGGTGAGAGTTAGTGGAATGATCTTATTGTGAAGGTAGGCAAGGATTTCATGATACCAAGGTGATTCAGAACTTACAATAGTACACACCATCTTAGATTCCAATTGGTCATAGGCAGGGACATGAGATTCTTGACAAGAAATTCATAGCGATCCTAATTATCAGGAATAGATACCAAGGAGGCGATAGTATCCATAGCATTTGTGACCTTATTGTTTGTATGTGGGATCTGTTGGAATTCTAGAAATGTGAACTATTTTTTTAGATCTTCAATCATGCAATGATAAGGAAGGAGCTTGTCATCTTTCATCTGGAATTCATCTGTTCCTTGTTTAATCACCAACTGAGAATCCCCAAAGACCAATAAAGAAGTGATTTTCCAAAGAATCATGAGGTGCAGTCCTGAAACTAATGCTTTGTACTCTGCAATATTGTTTGTGCATTGAAAAGTGAGCTTTTATGACTTAGGGATAAAATCCCCTTGTGGCATAACAAGAAATATGCCTACCCCTGAGCCTTTCTGTGTAAAAGAACTGTCAAAATAGAGTTTCCATGATGGACTCAGGGTAACAGTGAGAATCGATTCATCTGGAAAATCGGTAATTATAGGATGATCTCCAGGAGTAGGAGCTTATGCCAACTAATCTTCTATTACTTGTCCCTTGATGGCTTTACGATCCACATACTCAATGTCAAATTCACTCAAAATCATGACCCATTTTGTGGTATGACCAGTAAGAGCCAATTTGGATAATAAGTATTTTAATGGGTCAATCTTAGTAATAAGTTGAGTCTTATGGTTAAGCATGTAGTGACATAATTTTTGAGCATAGAAAACCATAGCCAAGCATGCTTTCTCAATCACTGTATAGTTCAACTTGTAGCTAATTAATGTTCTACTTAAGTAACATATAGCCCTTTCTTTTCCATTATCATCTAGCTGAGCTAGGAGGGCTCCCAGTGCTACTGCTGTTGCTAAAATGTATAAGATCAAAGGATGACCTGGAACAAGTGGGACCAATATTGGTGGATTGGCTAAATATTGTTTCATTTGATCAAAATATTTTTGACATAGGCAATCCCATATAAAATTAGTGTCCTTCCTCAGGAGGTGAGAGAAAGGATGAACCTTATCTACTAGTTGTGCCCCGAATCTTCTGATTTACTATAATCATCCTTGTAATCCTTGAAGTTGTTTCAGTGTTTTGGGAGGTGGCATCTCCAACATGGATTTCAAATTTTTGGGATCTACCTCAATTCCTCAGTGAGATACAATGTAGCCAAGTAATTTTCCTGATTGAACACCGAACACACACTTTTTAGGATTTAATCTGACTTTGTATTTCTCCAGTCTGTCAAAAATATTTGTTAGGATATCAATGTGTGAATATCTTGTTTTAGATTTGGCTAAAATATCATCTACATAATCCTCCATAATATCATGAAGAATATCGTGAAATATAGTAGTCATGGCACACTGATATGTGGCTCCTACATTCTTAAGACCAAAGGGCATGACCTTGTAGCAGAATTTTCCCCAAGGATTTGTAAAGGCAGTCTTATGTTGATATTCTTCAGCAATCCTGATCTGATTATATCTAGAGAAACCATCCATGAGGGACAACATCTCATGTCCAACCATCAAATCCACTATAATATCAATGTTGGTGAGTGGAAAATCATCCTTCGAACATGCTTTGTTTAGATCACAAAAATTTGTACAAATGTGAATGCCCCCAGTGGGTTTACCTACTGGCACAATGTTAGAGACCCACTTAGAATAATTGATAGGTCGTATCACATCAGCATCCAAGATTTTTTGTAGTTCAACTTTTACTAGAAGTGCAACTTTGGGATGCATCTTGCACAATTTTTGTTTGACAGGTTTGATTTTAGGATCGAGGGAAAAATGGTGCACAACAAGATCATGATCAAGACTAGGCATGTCTCTATAAGTCCATGCAAAATTCACTTATTTCTTATGGAGAAATTCAATCATATCCTTTTGTTCTTGTTCACTGAGTGATGCTGCAATGTATGTGATTTTAGGATTATCTTCAGTTCCAAGATTAACATCAATGGTATCTTCAATTAGAATAGAGGATCATTCTGGAGGTAGCATCATAAAAGGCAATTCAAATTCTCCCTCTTCTAGCACCTCAGAGAGGTTTTCACTAGAAGATGCGTCCTTTATTTTTACTTTTTCTTTGTCAGAAGGTTCCTTGGAGAGTTTTTCACCTAGGGAAATTTCTTTTTCTTTCTCATTTGTATTGTCTTTTTCACTTTTGTGACTAAGAGAGTTGACTTGGCTACTGAAGTAGGCTTTCTCACCATATGTGATTTGATGCTCATATTCTTGGAGATCTCTTAGGCCAAAGAGAGCTAGAACTGCCTCATTGGAATCACAAATGTCTAGAGATGATGGTTCATCTTGTAAGTTCCAATAAACAAGGTCAAGATTTTTGAGTGGAAGGGTATGGGATGAAAGATCTAGGTCTGTGATGGCTAAGACATGATAGGTATCATCATTTTCATTGTCATTATGGGTATCGGTAAGATCATTTTCAATGTATTCAAAGGGAATTTCTTGGAACTCCTCATCAGAGTCAGTCTCAGATTCGACAGTAACATACTCATCAGTAAAGGAACTCTTGGTTTCTATGGAACCCAAACCTTTGCATTTAGGATAATCAAATGCTTCCAGGGGTTCTTTCATTCCATTTTCTTTAACCCCTAATCCTGTGCTATAGTATCCCATTTTTTCTACTATAGGTGGTGCCTTAATATATTTTCCTTCAGAGAAAGTCATAGGATTATCTTGTCCATCTTTATAAAGCTAGGATAGTATTTCATGTTCCATATGCTCATCTAAAAGGGATCCCCAATGTTCAAAAGCAATCCCTTTGTATGCCTTGATTTCCTTATCCTTCTGAGGGAGAATCCAAGAAGGTTTACCATATGATCATGGAGAGATATGGAGTTGTCCAAAGCAAAGGTCATTTTCAATCTTATATTATCCAGGACCTTTGTCGGTGAATGTGAATTTTTCATTAGAAGCAGAGTTGTGGTCTTCAACAACTTTCTCTTTACCTTTAGAAGACTTAGGTTTATCAGAAATCTCCCATGTTGTAGCCTTGGAAGTGTCTTTAGGAATCACTCTAGAAAATTTATTTAATGGACAATAATTAGTTTGGGCACCTTCCAATCTCTTTCAATATTGAAATGGTTCTTAATCTCTTGGAATGGTGACTTCTCACCCATGATGTGGGAATTTTAGGCATTGATGAAAAGTGGAAGAAACACCTCTTATAGCATGTATCCAAGGTCTTCCCAAGAGTATATTGTAAGGTAGATCAAGATCTAAAACATGGCATATAGTCTCGATCAGTGCAGGCCCAAATTAAAGAGGGAGTGTGATCAAACCTTTTGATTCACATTCTCGTTCATCATATGCCTTTATTGTAATTCTTTTGGAAACATCAATAAGATCTTCAGAGAGACCTATAAATTGGATCATTTTCAAAGTGCACAAATTTAACCCAGATCCACCAACTATAAGAACTTGTTTTATTTTATGGTGATGAATGAGGGCTTCGATATGGAGAGGTTTATTATGGTGCAAATCAGGTCCATGAAAATCTTTATCAGTAAAAATAAGGTGTTGTTGAGCTACAAGGTTGCCAACCATAGCTTGAAATTGAGCCGCATTTATGTTTTCTAGGACACAAGACCCTTGGAGGGCCTATTCGAGGATTTATTTATGAATGGGAGATGTATCTAGAAGCTCAAGGATGGATATCTATGTGGGAGTCTTTTTCAATTGGCATATTAGGTCATATAATGATGCAGGTCTATTAGAAGTGGATGGCATAGTAGGTGCATTTGTTTGGCTAGGAGCAACTTGGACAATAACTCTAGCATGACGAGTAGTAGCATTGCAGTCGGCACCCTTGAGGGTAAGCGTATTGATAGAGTTATTAGATTCTTCAATGCAACCACAAAGAGAATCAAATCCACATGTATCGTTGATATCCAAATTTCCACACAATGAGTCAAATCCCATGATACTATTAGTTGAGTAGTCATAAGGGGTAGTGTTGTTGTTTGATGTCGACGCAGCATTAACGTTATGATTATTTTGTTTTCTTTGATTATGATCAAGAAAATGAGTGCTGTAAATTTTCAACTTTGAATTTGATGACTGATTGTGTCCCTCAACCTCAATTTTTCTTGAATCAATAAGGTCTTGGACATAATTTTTGAATTTCATACACTTTTTGGTGTCATGTCCTCGAACACGATGGTAGTCACAATATTCATTGTCCTTATACCAGGTAGGTTTAGGTTGATTCTCATCAAAGGGCCTGGCGTTGGGGAATATGATCAAGTCTTGTTCTACCAATTGCCTAAAGATGACGTCCAGAGGATCTACCAAAGGTGTGTATGTTCATCATGGTCATTGAGCATTATTATTATTACTAGTGTTGATGTTAATCCGAGGAAAGAGGAAGTTTTGATCACAGTTCTGTTGCTGAGAGGGTTGTTGTTGAGAATGATTATTATTCTGCTAATTATTGTTCTGATTGTGATTGTTGTTATTACCTTGATTTCCTTGATTATTGTTAGCCTAAACATTCTGAACATGCTTAGCATCAGTATCTCTGTCATTAACAACTCCTTAATTCTTGGACAAAAATTTTGGTTTGTCTTTATTGGAATTAGGAGTATAATGCTTAAGGAGACCCTTTTGTAAGAGTCCATCCTCAATGGCCCTTCCCTTGTTAATAACCATATCAAATGTATCAGGGGCAATCATTTTCATATGAAAAGCCATGTCAAGAAGAAATTTTGAGTGAAGATTTCAATCTTTTATTGTTTAGGTATCTTCCAAGGCATACAATTTGCAAGGTGTCTCCACCTTTGTAGGAATTTAGTGAAAGTTTCACCATTCTTTTGTTTTGTATTGCACAAATCATTGAGGGATACTTGATATTCAACATTATAGGATTATTGTGCAACAAACATCCCACCCAGATTAGAGAATGAAGATACAAATCCTTGGGGAAGACTCATCAACCATTCAAGCGTAGGGCCACCAAGTTTCTAGTAAAAAGTCTTTTAAGCTAATCATCATTGTAGGTGACCTCATGGCATGCCACATAAAATTCTTTAATATGTCATCTAGGTCATGTCTCCCCTATGTACTTTTCAAATTTTGGGATCTCAAAGTTAGCTGGGAATGGCATCAAGTTGATGGACTTATCAAACGGGTTAGGACATATCTCCTCAAATGAGAAACTTTTCTTTCCACCATTTTGGATACTTTGAAATTGACTTTTGAGCTCATTTATTTACCATACTAAGTCAAGAGGGTTTGTGTTTGATGGAATTCCAATGTAATGAGCTCCTCCTAAAGGTATGGATGTCATTGATGTTGGGAAACTTGTTGAAGAAGGACCATATTGATGAGTGGTTGCAGCAGAGCTATATGACATCTTCAAATTATAAGGCAAAAATGAACTTGAGAACTTAGTGGTTGATGTGGTGGAGGAGAGAATGCATATAAAATGTTTAAAACACTTGCATTGAATCCAGAAGATGCAGCTATGGTGGTATGCGTAATAGCATGAGAAGTTGTTGAAGGTATAGCACTCAATAATTGTTGTAATTGTTGCTCAGTTAAGATATACGTCATGGGTTGAGAAACCACTGAGCTTGTTTGCACTTGAGATACATTCTATGATTGAGTTCCAGCTTGTGTTTGAGAATTAACTTGTGTCGTAGGGCCAGATTGCGAGACCACATTGTTTTGAATAGTTGATGTTTGAATAGAGGACGATGAGGGCCCAATAGTAGTATATGTGGTCTAAGCTTGTGATACAGTCATAGTAGAACCAGAAGGAATGGAAGCCTTTGTCACTTGTTGAGTAAGAAAGGAATCATCAAAGTCAATAGGGACTGTGACTCCATCTTTAATGAGACTCATAAAAATTTTAGTCTTATTGAGTCTAAGGATTTTCTCTACTATTCGCACATTTTTAGGATCATTAAGGAAATTTTCCACCTGAGGGGAAGCAGGACCATTATCCTCCAGTTGTTCCACATACTCATTTTCAGTAGGATTATTGGTGATATAAATAGTGGGTGCTCTACTTCCCATGAAATTAGAAAATGGATTCTCATTGGCCATGTTGTAAGGTGGATGAGACATGTTACTTGTTGTAGATTTTCCAGAATGAGTGACGACCATACAAGATTTGAAGAATGAAAAGATTTGATGGATGATGAAACAAGAAGCAAATTGGACTTATTATTGATTGAAAGAGGATGATTGATTGATTGATAAAAGGATTAATTGATTGATAAGATATGTGATTGATTGATTGGATAAAGAGACAAAGTCTCAAGATTGGATTGATAAGGATTAATGATGAAGATTTAAGACAAACCTTAGTGAAATAGGATCCAAAGGAAGTGCAAAAAATAAGGATTAATGTTGATGATCTTCTCCTACTCAGAGATAGACTTATTATCTTGAGCAATATGGTATTGGATTGACCACTCAAGATAGACTGATGTTCTCAAGTGACATGATTAATTTGCTTGCTAATGATGGGGATCCTTCTAACACTTTGATAAATCTTCCTACCTTAGATTTGAGATGGAAATCTGATGAGGGTATGAAAGATAAGGGTTGATATTAAATGATGAAGTCCAATATAGATGATGGTGCTCCAAGTTACAAAGATTAGGAGAAAATTAAGTGGAAGGATGAGAGACTAGAAGGATGGAAGGAAATGGTGGTTGAACAAGCAATTGATTGACTTAAGAAGAATCCTTTGAGAATCTATAGGAGAGTGGAAGTGAAAATCATTGCAAAATCTCAAAATTTATTGATTTCAGGTGGAGAAACCTATCTGAAACTGGAGCCTCCTATATGAAAAGCTATCTATGTACAGGCAAAGTCACCTATGTAGGAATTTGGACAGAAACTTGAAGTTTTGAATCTAAAACCTTGAGAAAATAATTTGATTTTGTTTTCCTAATGATATTGAAGGATGTTGCAGTCAAATTATCCATGGGAAAGAATGATTCAAACATAAATCCATGTCAAAGATGATGTGACCAAGCAATTTTCGTCAAACAATCCAACAAGGTACAAAGCAACCTTGTGGATACAAACACTTGTGAATTCTGAAATGTTACGAAAATTACAGCGCAATGTGTATGTTTTGATAGCTTTTTCAAGCCCAATATTTCCACTAGTCTCAACACATTCAAAGACACTTCAAGAACAAGATACCTAAGGAATGGCTTGATATCAAAATATTTTCCCACACTAGATATTCCTTTGGCTCACACAAAATGATGTTGGATTTTTTCCAAGACTATACATGTTGTGGGTTTTGAAGAGAGAGTGAATGCTCGAATCGCATAGGCTCCCTCATGCCACATTCATGTTTTATAGAATTCCCTTGGGAATACAAATAGTGAGTGTAAAATCTTCAGGTGATTTGAGTAATCCACTTGGATTGATCCTTGCACAAATATTATGATACTTTCAGAGGTGAATCGGGTAGGCCTTTATCTAAAAGTGTCTAGTGAAAATTATGTTCGCAACTACCTCCCATAGTCCTGCAAGAGAGATTAAGGCCTATAGCCCTACGAGTACCTCATAAAGTAGCCCACACATAAGATTCAAGATTTGAAACCCTACAATATCAGGCATGAGAATGAATTCTCAAAAATAGGTACGTCCCTTGAGAGATTAGTCTCAAGAGCATTTGATTATAGTAGGTTGGAAGAGGCCAGGTCCACCTTGTTCCCCACTTGGGAAATCCCTCTCATCGGCTATGCTAAAGCTCTTGGGAGGTAGCCACTCTAAAAGGGTACAAAATCTTAATCAAAGAAAAAAGGAGACACAAGTAGGTCTGGTATTTTGATCACCCTAAAAGGATGAGAGCATATCCCTACTACTTGTGATCCTTCAAACACATAAGTCACTTGATTACTTCCTTGGGCTTCTTCTAACTAGGGGGAATTTAGTGGGTTTGGTATTTTGATCACCCTAAGAATGGTGAGAGCATATGCCTACCACCATTTTCCTCAAACACACAAGCCCCCTAATTAAACTATCTGAGAAAAATAAAAAACATGAAATTTAACTATATCTCCAAGGCAATCTGCAAAACAAATCGATCGGTAGTTTCAATGCTCAAGTTTTCCACAAGCGTCCTACAAGAAAATAGATTATTAGTTTAAAAACACTTTGATCCTGGTCAAAAATTCTACAAAACCACTGTTAGAAGATAGAAAACACCAAAATCCTGCAAGAAAACTAGATTAGCAAAGCTCAGCATGTAAAATATGATGAAAAGAAACAAAATTAAGCAAAGTCGCCTATCTACAGGCAGAGACGCCTATGTACAAAGATGCCTGTCTATAGGCAAAGCCACCTGTCTAGAACAAAATGTAGAAAAGACCCTAAACCTTGCAAAAAACTAAGACCCAAATGAGCTAAAGCTTCTAAAATGACATCTATTATGAAATTACAGAATGCAACAATTTTTAAAAGTTCCTAAAATTGTAGAGAAACCCTAAAATGTGATGCAATATGCAAGTTAAACTCTTTCTGTCAAAGCCACCTGCGTACAAACATAGATGCCTATCTGAGACAGAAAGAAAGTAATAACTAAAACTAACAAGATTTAAAACCTAATATGCTTGCAAATGCCTAAGAATGATTCTAATGATAATATGCACTAAGGAATTAACCCTAAAATGACTAAAAAATGCAAGCTAAACAAACTAGACAGCTAAACAAAGAGAGGGAACTCCCTTTTTGTCGAAGCTACCTATGTACAAGAAGACCTGCCTCTATAGAAGTAGAGCCGCCTGTCCATTAGTCTGTCTGAAAACCTGCAAAAATAAGATTAAAAAAACCAGGATGTGGGTCCCACCGGGCATGCCAAAATGTATATAATGAAAATTCCTGTAGCTACACAACAAGTCAAAACATGCAAAACACAAGATATACCAAATACTAAAAACATGCAAGGAACTTGAAATACAACTAAATTCTCACTACAACCTCTGATAAGATAAAACAAGTGTCAAGACTCATTTGATTTTCTCTTAGAGATTTTGTGGGTGTGCTCTCCCAACACAATGTAATAAAATCCCACTATGATAGATGCAAAAGGATGAAGATTTGAGCACAAGTATGTGAAACTTACCTCAAATCTCTTAAATGATGGATGCAAATGAAAAATCTATTCTAAGAATTCAAATGCAAGAGATTAACAACTAGATTGAGATGAAAATTAAACTAAAGATGAGAGTGCAAGATTCCATACTAAACTATGAAAGTGAATCTAGACTATCATGCAAGAGATGAAATCTAAACTAAGATGAAATGCAATAACTATGAAGATGAAATCACTAAGGATGCCAAAAATGCTTAAGTGCTCAAGTGTGCAAGAATGCTCAATTCACTAACTAGTTGCAAAATGAGGAGTGAGGCCTCCTTTTATGGATTTGCTATGAAAGATGGAGGGCTAAGATTAAGTGGTGGAAAATGAGTGGCTGAGATGAAGGGTTAGGTAGGGTTTTGGTGGGAGTGAAGGAGATTAAGAGGCAAAAGAAATAAGTGGCTAGGATTAAGAGGCAAAAGAGGAAAAAATTCAACCCTCACCTTGGAAAAGGTGATTGTGCACATGATTAGAGGTAATCCACCTTTAATCAAGTTAGAGGAATAATTAGAAAAAGGTAAGTTTAGAGAAGGTAAATGAAGATTAAATTAAAATAATTTTAATTTAATCAAGGTTTAGAAGAATTTTACTTGGTGGAGGGATAAAATAAATCAAATTTATTTTACAATAAGAGATGGAAGGATAATATATTAAATTAAATTTAATATACAATAGTATTTAACTAAAATTTAAATACAAAAGAAAAAATGAATTTATTTAATTTAATTTAATTTAATTAAATAAATAGAGGAATATAACAATGTAGTTAATTAATTAAAAAACAACTATAATGTTAAGGACAAATATTAATAAAAATTAATCTTGAGTGGGAATGGACAAATTTAAGTGTCTATAGTCTCTAAACTCAAGCTATCTAATTTGAGTTTGAGCCAAAATATGTCAATGCTGCACTTGATCATGAAGAATGGATAAGTGCTATGAATGATGAGATTGAGAAGATTGAGAAAAACAAAATATGGTCACTTGTGCCAAGACCAGATGACAAGAATGTCATCGGTACAAAATGGATATTCAGAAATAAGCTGAATGAGAATTGAGAAGTCACATGGAATAAATCAAGACTAGTATGCAAGGGGTATGCACAAGAAGAAGGAATTAACTATGGATATACCTTTGCACCCATTGCTAGGCTAGAAGGAGTAAAAATATTACTTGCTTATGCTGCATATAAAGGATTCAAGGTATATCAAATGGATGTCAAGTCTGCATTCCTGAATGGAATACTTGAAGAAGAGGTATACATTGAACAACTAAAAAGGTATGTTGATCCAGACAAGAGGGACATGGTATGTAGACTTCACAAATCCTTGTATGGATTAAAACAAGCACCCTAAGCCTAGTATGAAAGACTTCATTCTTATCTAATAAGTATTGGATTTGTAAGAACTAGTGAGAACAGTAATCTTTATTTGAAGGAAGATAATGATGCTAACACTTTGATTGCTGAGATATTTTTTGATGACATCATATTTGGAGGCAATGATATGCTATGAAAATAGTTTTCTAATGAGATGAGCAAAGAGTTTGAGATGTCTATGTTTGGAGAGATCAAGTTCTTTTTTGGTCTATAGATCATGCAACAATGTGAAGGTATTTTCATTACTCAGTCAAAATACATTAAAGAGGTCCTAAAAATATTCAAGATGGAAGAATCCAAACCAGTTGGAAAACCAATGGCTGCTGGATGTAAGTTGACAAAGGAGGACAAGACATTAGAGGTAAATCAAACTTTGTACAGATCAATAATTGGAAAACTCATGTATGTTGTACATACTAGACCAGATATTGCACATGCAGTAGGAATAGTTGCTAGATTTTTTGCTAATCCCAGAGAGTCACATATGACTATTGTGAAAATATTTCTAAGATATCTAAAGAATACTGAGGAATATGGCTTTTAGTATAAAAGAGAAGGGAAATTTTAACTTAAGGTCTTTACCGACATTGATTGGGCTAGAAACATTGATGACATAAAGAGCACAACAGGAGGAGCATTCTTCATGGGTGACACACTTGTCACATGGATTAGTAAGAAACAAGGATGCATCTCACAATCTACTACAGAAGTAGAGTATGTGGGTGTTGTTGCAAATTGCTCAAATATTGCATGGATCAAATAGTTACTGGAAGGTATGCCTACGAAGATCCTAGAACCAGTAATTATCTACTGTGATAATACAAGTGCAATTAACATTTCCAAAAATCCATTTGTGCATGCTAAAACAAAGCATATTTCCATCAAGTATCATTATTTAAGAGAACAATTTCAGGAAAAAGAGGTGATACTTGAGTATGTGCAATCAAAGGAACAATTGGCAGATATATTCACCAAGCTACTTCCCAAGGATGCATTTGAGTACTTAAGAAAGAGACTAGCGGTCAAACCCTTGTCTGTTGGTCAGTAAGCTGACTTGAAGGCTGCATCAACCTACATATTATCAGAATATCATTCATGATTGATGCAAGCAAAGAGATGAACTTCAAAGCTACATCTATATACAGACAAGTATATATATATACATATAT
>MU223575.1:2784495-2812662 GCA_018584345.1 Thuja plicata | reverse complement strand
CTAGTATGCCTTATCACACGTTAGGACCCCTAGTAAGTCCCCATGACCCCTTTCAACACATTAGAACACTCAAGTGTGTCCCAAAGGGTCCTACGACCCCTTGGGACACACTTGAGCATTCCAATGTTTCAAAAGGGGTCATGGGGACTTCCTAGGGGTCCAGTGTGCCTTATCATATGTTAGGACCCTTAGGAATGTTAAAACTAAGGAAAAATGAAAAGAGCACTCATGAGAATGAGAGAATGCACTTGATATGTTGAACCATTAGAAGCATAGAGTGTGACACCTAGATTAGCCAATGCTTCGCAGAAGATTTTCTGAAGAAACCCAATCTCCTCTTCTGCACTCTCACTTTGTTTTTCTTCCTCTGCATGCAAGAATTCAATCTCTTTTTTCATTCTTTGAATTTTTCCCAATTACTTTTCGCTCTCTACATGCAATGATGGAATTTGTTGTCTTAGGGCTTGGATAATTTTATCAAGTTTATTTTCCCCCTCTTCTCACAATAATCTCATCTCTTCTCATAGATTTTTAGTAATTCCAAACTGTTTCTCACCCTCTGCCCTAGGTATTTTGTTTTCTTCCTTCACCTTGTAAAGTTTGTATAAAAGAAATGTACATGGTAATGTTCATAGTATTTAGGAGGCACAAATTGTTAGCAATTGGAGTAGTAGGAATCAGAAAATCCACATGGGCTTCTTCACCAAACTATATAGATGGGAAACCTAAAATACATCTAGAAGTAGAGTTGCTCCCTTCACTTTGGGCCATTGCAAATTAGAAAAAAATTTCTTCTCTTCCCTCCAAAAAAATAGCTTATTTCAATGGCTGCCCATGAATTTTTTTAAATGGTTGATTAGTTTCCTTTGCTTCTTTCAATGGCCATCTATGATTTTTTTTGCCATCTTCCAACCTTTTGTACATAGTTATTGCAATTTAATACCCTCCTAGTACATAGGTGTTTCAAGTGAGTGAAATATAGCAGTAGGAATCAAAAAATGCACACCCTTCTTCACCAAACTATATAGATGGGAAACCTGAAATACATCTGGAAGTAGAGTTTCTCCCTTTGCTTTGGACCATTGCAAATTAGTGAAGGTTTTCTGATCTTCCCTCCAGAAAAATAGCTTATTTCAATGACCTCCCATGAATTTTTTTAAATGGATTATTGGTTGGATTTGCTTCTTTCAATGGTCATCTATGATTTTTTATGCAATATTCCAACCTTTCATACATAGTTATTACAATTTAATACCCTCCTAGTACATAGGTGTTTCAAGTGAGTGAAATATAGCAGTAGGAATCAGAAAATGCACACCCTTGTTCACCAAACTATATAGATGGGCAACCCAAAATACATCTTGAAGTAGAGTTTCTCCCTTCGCTTCGGGCCATTGCAAATTAGTGAAAGTTTTATGATCTTGCCTCCAAAAAAATATCTTATTTCAATGGCCACCCATGAATTTTTTAAATGGTCAATTGGTTTCCTTTGCTTCTTTCAATGGTCATCCATGATTGTTTATGCAATCTTCCAACCTTTCGTGCATAGTTATTATAATTTAATACCCTCCTAGTACATAGGTGTTTCAAGTAAGTGAAATAGAACAAGACATTAATAAAATATTGGAAGGTACACCTTATCATGTGTTAGGACCCCTAGGAAGTCTTTGTGACCCCTTTCAACACATTGGAACACTCAACTGTGTCCTGAGAGGTCGTAGGATCCCTTGAGACACACTTGATTGTTCCAATGTGTCGAAAGGAGTCATGGGGACTTCCTAGGGGCCTAACATGTGATAAAGTGTACTAGGACCCCTAGGAAGTCCTCATGACCCCTTTCAACACATTAGAACACTGAAGTGTGTCCTAAGGGGTTCTACGAATTCTTGGGAGACACATGAGTGTTGAAATGTGTTGAAAGGGGTCACAGGGACTTCCTAGGGGTCCTAACACATGATATGGTGTACTAGGACCCATAGGAAATCCCCATGACCCCTTTTGACACATTAGAACACTCAAGTGTGTCCTAAGGGGTCCTACGACCCCTTCAGACACACTTGATTATTCTAATGTATTGAAAGGGGTCATAGGAAGTTGCATGATAGACCTTCCTGTAGACATGTCCACAAAATCCAAACTTCTTCATACATCAGGCCTTGCAAATCCAATTCTCACATGTCCTCCATGATGACATTTCCTAGGACAAAGATGACCACAAATTAATTTTTCTTTGCATTTTTTGGTACAAAAGCTCATTCTTCCATCGCCATACCTCCTTAAATCATGATATTTAGTAATATGTCCAGCATCATCTAGATGTTTAGGACAATATAGTGGTATTCCATTACCAACATACCCATTATCTATAAAATGCTTTATAATATCACTCCACACTAGAGAATTGTTTGATACTAGCTTGGCATTTGCAAAGAGATACAGACCAATTCTATCCCTGGAGAGGGAAACACAAGTTCTGTTTGGAATGTTAAGAAATCCTATATTTTCTAATGTTTTTACATTCAAATTAGGAATTCATTATTTCTTATACCAAAGAAAACAATATGATAGCAACTCTCTTGTCCCTGGTCAAGAGTACATTTGCTAAGAATTAAGCTCTATGTTCTAGATCCTAACCTTGCTAGAATTTTCTCATATTCATATATTCCCTCCAAAAATTGATCCAAAGCTCTGTTAGTAAAGCTCACTATGAGAATAGGACCAGAAGAATTTGAAATCTTATGAAGCAAAGCCTTTAAAATTTGCAACCCAGTAAATATTTTTCTAGTGCTAGGAGGGCCCTGAATAATAGCCAATTTTTTGGTGAGCCCATGATTACTAGCCACCTCCTAACTATCATCAACATAATCACATTTGCAAACTCTTTTACAATCAAATTTACATTCAGGGTGAGTTGTTTGGCTTCTCTATAAACATAATATTGAATGAAAGACCAAATTCTACACCATCTTTACCTCCTCTCATCCCCACATATTCAATAGAATAAACCTAGAAATAAAAGGACCCTTTCTGCTCAACAAAATCCCATTTTTTCTTGTAACTCCCTCTAATTTGATTCACGCACTCCCTACAAGCTTTAATTAAATCTTCTCTTATAACTCTGAACTAGGTTTGTAAATAATTACATATACATTCTCATTTGGCTCTGCAGTTCTCTATTTACAGGAATACAAGACTCTCCATCTGTGCCATCATTTTGCAAGAGTTCCATGGAAGGAGGTAATATATGGGTTTCTTGGAAACATTTCCCTTGCATAAAAAATAAAATTGTTGACCCAAATTCATTATATCTACATTTACAAACATAAATAAAAAATTTTATGCCAAAAACAAGTTTCAAATTTGCTAGTATTCACATGACAACTAACATTACTCATTACTATGTACTAAATGCAAATTCTATGCCAATGTGTCGAAAGGGGTATGGGGGACTTCCTAGGGGTCCTAATGTGTGATAAGGTGTACTAGGACCCCTAGGAAGTCCCCGTGACCCCTTTCGACACATTCAAACACTCAAGTGTGTCCCAAAGGTTCCTACCACCTCTTGGGACACACTTGAGTGATCCAATGTGTCGAAAGGGGTCATGGGGACTTCCTAGGGGTCCTAACATGTGATAAGGTTTACTAGGACCCCTTAGGTCCCTTTCTAACCCTTGAGAACACATTGGAACACTCAATTGTGTGTTCAGGGGTCACAAAGGGACCTAAGGGGTCATTATACACCTTCTTAAGCGTTAGGACCCCTTGGAAGTCCCCATGACCCCTTTTGACACATTTCAACACTAAAATGTGTCCCAAGGTGTCGTATGACCCCTTGGGACACACTTGAGTGTTCTAATGTGTTGTCGGGGGTTACAGAGGGACCTAAGGGGTCCTAGTACAATTTATCAAGTGTTAGGACCCCTAGGAACCCTCTATGACCCCTTTGGAAACCTTTTGGATGCCTTACACTGGCGTAATTAACCTATATATTAATATGTCCTATATAATATATATTATATATATATACTATACTTTATTTTATTATATATACAACAATATTGTATATATAATATATAATACATATCATATTGAATATATATATATATATATATATATATATATATATATATACAATTTAAATATGAAGATATTATGTGATTTATTGTAAAATACATATTAATATATAATACATATAAAATAATAAATAATATATGATATATAATGTAACATTTACTATTAATATATATTATATAATATTTAATGTAAAATGTATATTATATAATATTTAATATATAATAGATATAATATAATATTTAATATATATAATATATAATCTAATATATATTTTTTGATATATAATATATCATATGAAGGATGGAGAAATGGGAGGGAGAAAGGGGTTAGAAAAAAATTAAGAGGGATTAAGGGGAGAGAAAATTTAAAAATAAAATTCTGCTGACATTTTTGGGTACTCGAAAATATCGGGTACCCGATTAGGCTTGGTATTACTTTGTGCACCAAACCTACATGGTCAACTATACAAATGTCACAAAAAATATGTTTTCCCCTATTTCTCTGAGTTTTAGACTTTGACCATGTAGCTTACAATTTTTTCCACCCAAATTTGATGAAACGAAAAGGGTATCTTAAGGAGATTATCAACTTTCTATCGATATAATTTCTGACAAATTTTGAATTTGGTAAGTAATTATTAGTTATTTTCTAATTGAGTTACCTCTAAAGTGATGATTTATAGACTGATTGAAAAATGACTATAACTTTCAGATGGTATAACATTTTTGAAATCCAAAATATGCGTCACATTCTATGCTTCGCCTACTATAAGGGATTTTGTTTTTTTGAATTTTGTAAATTTTTCAATGAGTTAAGGTGGTCAAACATGGGAGTTTTTTTTATTCTGAAAATGTTGTAGTAGAGAATTCATAATTAGTAATTTTTTTGAAACAAAATTACAAAAAAAATATGCATCACATCGGAGCAGGAGTCTACTACTTATATATAAAATCTTCTAATAAAATATTATCATTTGATTATGATTAAGGTGGTCACACATACACCAAATTCTTATTTGTTTCCTAAAATTTTTGTACTGCTGCATTGAAATCTATACTTTTCACCAATCATATTAACTTTTTTTCAAAAAAATCTACTAGTTTAGAAACTACATTCAATTTTCTATAGATTATATTCTTACAACTTTTTGATATTAGGCTAATAGCTAGTTGAAATTTTCACGTCAAAGTGACTAACCCTGATTTGCTGATTTTTCATTGCCACTTAAGGACATAGTTTGGCCCCTCATGATCTTCCACATACCCAAGATATATTGTTTATCTTTTTTTGAGCCTTTACTGAGTAGCAACAATTAAACTCAGTGTTTACCGACCAATCCATTATTAGTAATGTGTAAAGTAAAACATCAAATCAATAAAAGAAATACACATTTGACACATGGATTTTAACGTGGAAACCCTATTAAGGGAAAAAGAACTTGGGATGGTTACCCAAAATTTCACTCTTTTGAAGTGAGCTCGGTGAAGATTCAATCCTGTTAAAAGTTACAAACACATTGTTAAGTGTGACCTTGTTAGAAGATTTAAAACTAAAAATTTGTCTTTTGACCTAGCATTCACTATGTTGTCAACAAGAAAAACTTTTGATACTCTTGAGTATCTCAATACAATAAGGATAGTTAAATCACACTCGATTAAGAGATTTTCTGAATCAATGGTTAAACTAAAATATTAAATGATCTGTTCAACAATACAACTTTAACTTGCATATTTTCAGATCTATTATTAGTCCAATAATACCTCTCTAATCAATATGCTCTTCAATTCCTTTGCTCCCCTTCTTTCTTCTTTTCTGCTCGGTGAATGCTTAATGTCTGCAGAATTCTTAGCTCTATTTTTTAGCCTCTCTGATCACATTTGCATGAAGATTTCTATCTTCACCTATGAGACCTACCTTAGACAGCCCTTGTTTCACTACTTTATTTTGTTATGATTTTAGTGTCTTCCATATTTTCAGTGATATTATGCTAAGACATGCTTTAACCTATTGGAGACTTTTATGTATTTTAGGATCTGTGGAATCTTATGTTATATATTTAGTACCTGATTATGTAATTAGGGTACACTTGAGATAATACATGTATTGAATTAGTTTTAGTTTATGATGATGTCATATATGGGAATAAATGGTGTGAATGCAACTATGATATAAATTGTTTTACGAAACTGATGATATGCTTACTTAAATTCAAATGCAGATATAGTCTATATGTAATGTATTATTTTTATTTTTTTTAGGCAAAAGTGGCAAGCCACTATAATATTTTATATTATAAATCTGATTAAAAAAAAGGTCAACTAGATATGATATATTATTGATATCATGTTATGCTTTTATATCATATTATTTGGGACCTACTGATGTGTGCAATGAGTGTGTAGGGATAGTTGACCATGGATCTAAATCGGACCCAGTATTGGAACCTATGTGATATTCTGTGCATTCCAAGGTCATGTTTATATAAAGAAACATGGACCTCGTTGTATCTGTGTTTTATTCATGAATGTGGTTTGCACGCGTGTATTTCATTGAGTAAATATTAATGTGAATAAGCCATGTCATTTGTATTAATTCATGGTGCCAATTTTGGCAATTGTTGTAATTTAATATTGACATGGCTAGTAAAGAGAATCATGGTTAGGTATAGGGTTAACTAAGGTTACCTATGTGTAGTACCCAAGATTACCCCAAGGTTAGAAATTTCTAGATAGTCAACCTGACATAGAAATTCGTGGGTTAACTTCAGGGGTAGTTTAGAAGGGTCTTTTAGGTTCCCAGAAGGTAACTAGGGTCAGTTTTAGCTACCCAACTTGGTACCCTAGGGGTTAGGGTTCATTTACAGTCATTAATGAGCCTCTAAAATCATTTATTGCTCCCCTAAAGTGTCATTTGAAGACTTGAGAGAATGTTTAAGAGGAGTGTAACCTTGGTTAACCTCTCTTTTCTTCCCAATTTGCATTTAACTCCATTCATGGAG
The DNA here is from genome assembly GCA_018584345.1 of Thuja plicata. Taxonomy (NCBI): domain Eukaryota; kingdom Viridiplantae; phylum Streptophyta; class Pinopsida; order Cupressales; family Cupressaceae; genus Thuja; species Thuja plicata. The sequence continues at coordinate 2,805,590 of MU223575.1, read as the reverse complement.
AATGAAGGCAAGTGGGAAGAAATGGATGGTTAGGGTCACCTCACCTTTGGGTTAGTATTGGTCATGTTGGAGGTTTGCCTATTTAGGAAAGGATTTAAGATGAGTTGAGTTTTCACCCACTCTCTATCCTTAGAGACGGATTTAGATTTGAGGAAGCCTTTTGGAGGAAAGAACTTGGAAGGAATGCTCTTCTCAACTTTCAAATCTCCTTTATCTTTGGAGTAAGGTTGGTCTCCTTTTTTATCATATGTTTTCATGGTTTTGTGTGTTTTTGAGCTTGAAACTCCATTAATGGAGTTCAATGTAATTTTTGAGTTATTTTGAAGTTGAGTTTCTGAAGTTTTATTTTGTTGTATTTTATTTGTAAGTTATTTTTGAATGGGATTCTTCAAGGCACACTCACCCTTGGGAGGACAGAGTAACCTTGAAGGGGTAGTGGAAATGATTCTGGTTTAGTGCAAAGTCTCCCATGTGTGGAGGGAAAGACATGGGGTTTCACGATACCCATGATGCCAAGTATGGCTTGATGGCTTTTGGGGGGCATAATGAGTTTTACATCATGACTGCATCTTATAAAGATGGTCATTCCAAGCCCATGTGTGGCTTGAGGTTTCTCTTTTGTATACTTGGCTTTCTCCTACTGTGAGGTCTACTACTACCCCTATTTTCTGGAAGGCCTCTTAGAGACCTTCCTTTTGTTCTATCATGTATCGGGAAGTTTTTAAATGTGGGTTTATATATATATATTTTTGTCTTATGAGAGTTTTGTGAGTTCCTATTTGTATCCCACTCCAATTTGGATCTCCAAGCTCGGGGGTGGCCTTGTAAAAGCCTAAGTTGGGAGGTGAGCCTCCATGGTCAACCTCATCTTGTTACAGGTTCCTGATGGAGCTTGAAGTTACATTTTACCCTTATGGGAGAGATGGGAATAACTGAACGATTGACATTGTAACCTAAGTTGTGTAGAGGTTTCATTTTGTGCAAAGTTGTAAAGAGAACTGAAAGAAAAATTGTAACCTTATGCTATTGTAAATATTTTTGTATACTCTTATTTTACCTTGGAGAATAAAAAGGGAAATTTTAAGATCATTTCTTATCGTAGTATGAATTAGGATTCTTGAGTCAATATACTTCTTAAATTTGCCTATAATGTAGGGAAGGTCCTCATGATGAAATTACCTCCTATATTGCATAATTATGTCTTAGTGTTTATATGATTGGATATCCTATCTTGATCATATGTTTATGCTATTAGGGAATTCTATAGTTTGGTAGAAAGTAATTTCAAGAGTAAATGACATTGTTTTTAAAAAGAAAAAGAAAAAGAAAGGTTAAATTTATCTTAACTTTTATTATGTATGTGAAAAATACCAAAAGTTAAATATCTTATTTACTCTCAACAATAAAATGGAATTCTTAAATTTCAATGGTTCCCATTGAGCCCACCAGGGTTCAAATCTCGTGAAGATATCTGATAAGGGATGAGGTTGGGATTGTGCCTCGGGTGAATTTGGCCCCTCAGTCCTTGGCTCTCAGCCAAAGAGAACAAACTATTCTCAAAAAAAAAAAAATTATTAAATTTTAGTGTTCCTAAAAAAAAGGCATTATTTGTTTTTTTTTCTTACTTTAGTAAAATCTGGAAAGTGCTAGAAAAAAAAAAAAAATTAAAATGCATAAAATTTAAAAATTCTTCCACCAAGTAGTGTAGAATAAAATATCAATTTAGAATTTGAAATTAATTTCAAAAAATGAAAGGGCTATTTGCCCACTATTTCGTCACGGAGCTTTACTTTTCACTAGTCTTTAATTTATCTTTGTTATGCTATGCCTTGGATTATATATATATTAAACCAAATCTTTTATTAAAATAGTTGCTGCATTGTTTTTTAAGCTAGGAAAAACAAAAAAATAAAAAAATTGTCACCTCCTTCGCTGCGTCCCTATGCCTCCAGCCTCCAGCCGTGCATGTTTAAGATGTTAGGGTTTAGATGTTTTAGTAATGTTTTTTTTTTTTTAAATAATTTGTATGGAGTTTGTTTCTTGTAGTAAGGTAGATATTTAATTTAGAAGTGTTTATTCTTCTATAAAAGTATACATTTAAATGTGAGGGTTTTTCAATATGGGGATTTGTGATAGGCTAGATTTTTATTTATAAGATTTGATTCATTTGTTTAATTAGATTTTATTTTATTTTATTTTGATTTTTTTTACTCATGTAATTAATTAGAATTAGAATTATTTATGTTTTTAGAGTTAGATTATAATTTTAGGGTTAAAGTTATAGTATGATATTGTTATGCATAGTTTAGATTAGTTTTTTTTAGATAATGGAATTAAAAGGTTTAGTTATTACATAAAGTAATATTATTGGTTTTATATTTGATTTGTTTAAATCTTAAATATTTGTGTATTAAGGTCTTTACAAAATTTAGATTTTTCTCTTGTTATAGTGATGTTTATTAGAAGATTAGACTTATTTTAGATTGATGATTTAATATTATATCATAATGCATAGTTTTAAACTTAGATTTAATAGTAGATTTAATTGTACTAAAAGAAATTTTTTGAGATAAACTTTCACTTCCATCTACTTTAAAACTATCATCTCCTCTTTTATAGGAAGAAAAATAAGAAATAAAGAATAATATTTTTTTATTCCTTTTAAACAAGAGGAAAAATAAGAAAGTAAGAATGATATTTTTTCTGAAAAAAAATCTAATAATATCTTTTACATGTATATTATAAAATGATATTTTAGAAGTTGAACTTAAATTTATTTATCGAAATATTATAATAAATTCTAGTAGTGGATATTCCTTTAGGTTATTTTATAAGTTAACAAATATTGTTTTATTTAGTTTCGTAATGTTAGCCTTTTAATTTATTTTGGGTATTTAGTTTATAGCAGCAAAGGTAATGTGTAAATTGTAATTTATTTAATTAAACTATTTGTTTTAATATAATAAGTTTTTTCATTGTAATTATCGATAAGGGGGTCATAACAACCCCTTATCTTTGCGATAAATATTTTAGAGGGTATTATCATCCCATTGACCACCTTCGTGCATGGTTGAATTTTGGTCAACTATGATCAAACTTTCTCTGATCATCCCAATTTTCATCCCAGATGTTCCATGTACCCGTTGGACCCTAGGATTTCAATTTCACACCTTTTGGAGATAGTTGACTTTTTGGTCAACTCTGGTTGGCTTTTGGGTCAACTATCTTGACATGTGTGTGTGTGAGCCTTCCTAAGGGTTTATCGGGCCCTAGAAACTTCCTTTCATGTAAATCAGAGTATAGTTGACTTTTGGTCAACTTTGGTTGACTTTTAGTCAACTGTCTCAGTTTGTGTGCCAATCTATGCATGTAGATTAAGGAACCCTGTAGGATAGTTCTGAAAGCTATCCTACCTCGTATGAATCTTCTGTTAACTATTTCACCTCCTACACCATTTTGCATGCACTTGTTACCTTCAAGGTAGTTTAGCCATCCTTTGACACGTATTAAAAAAATTTGTTGGTGTGTTTTCGCCCAACTTTTGGGTATGACATCACCATAATTATATTTAGCATTCCTCTCCTTTCATAATGAATTACTTGTCTCTTTATATAAACATGATTTAGCAATTTAAATCTTCCTTATTTTCCTCGTAGATCACTTCTTCATTCGTAAAGATCGTCATTCTTTATTTAATCTATAAATCTCTCCTTCAAATTTATTCCACAAATATCTCTTTGTTATCTGTGCTTTAAATCTCCTTTTTGTTTTAGTTCAACTGATTGATGAAAATAAAGCAATCCATAAGTTAAATCTAAATATAGCTCCTGCCAGCTAAGTGTATTTGTCATTCTCTATCTTCAGTTCTGATCGGTAATTATCTTCAGTTAGCTTAGTAATTGACTTCAGTTGTCCTTTGTAATAAAGTATGTTAGCTCAGTGACCACTCCAGTTATGCTTGGTTGCTGCGGTACTCGGTATACACTATGAGCTACTCGATGATGCTTTCTCAGTTTATACTGTTTGTCATTGTACACTATTTGTTGGTGTTTACTATCAGTCGGTGTATACTGTCACTTTGTGTATACTGTCTTTTAATGTTTTACCAATAACATAAACTTTATCTCTTTAGGACTTGAATTCTATGATAATATGTGTGACACCAATCATATTATATCAAGTTGACATTAATGACAATATAATACAGTGTGTGTATTTGGGTACCTGATGAAAAAGACACAAAAACTCAATAAGTCATTGCATTAGCTTGAAAGGTTAGATAAAATATGCAAAACCACTAATATCGACCTATTGCCTGCTAACTAGGAGGAGTGTAATTAGTAACATGTAAGCCCTCAGAATATGCTACAAATCAGTGACGAATACAACCTAGCATGAAGGATTTTAAATTAAAAACAAGCTAAAAGATGAAAAAGCATGTATTTTAGCTTTAAAAGATGAAACTAGAACAATGAACTAGCATGAGATAATAGATGAAATATGAATCTAATATTAATTCAACAGCATAACAATGTATTTTTGATCTAAGGTATAGGCTTATTTTCTCTCAAAACAGGCTTCTATTTATAGAAGAATTGGAGAGAGAGAGAGGGGGGACAAGGTTCATTTATGAATTTGGAGACTCATAAATGAATATGTAAGAGCCTTTAATGCCTAAGGCATTAATAAGGCATGGGAGAGACATAGGCTTAAGGTCTTCATATTAATGAAGGAATTAATGAAAGCCTTAAAGAGGTAAGGGAGGATGTAAGACAGTGGCTTAAGAAAATGGACTTTTAAGAAAGTCCAGCTTGAGAAAGTGGACTTTCTCAAGTGGGTTGAGTTGCTAAGTATTCCTTAATGGAATACTACAACATTAGGAGGTGGGTTAGAATAGAATTTAGGATTAGGATTAGATTAGCATGGGTGAATGGGTTGAGAAGGGTTAGAACCCAGGGTAGAAGTGGTTGAGATAGGTTAGGTTGGGATTTAGGGGAATATTAATAAATTAAATAAACTTATTTAATTCATTTCAAAACATAGGAATTAATTATTTAAACAATGAAATTGCTTTTTAATAATTAGAGAACTATAGCCATATTAATTAAATTAAATAGGCTAGGGGAATGGGTTATTTGCAAGTGGGCATTTGATTTAGGGATTTATTTAATTCCTTTATAATTAAATACTATAGCCATATTTGATTTTTGATTTGATTTCATTGGTCGAAATTGATTTGAATTATATGGCTATAATAGTTAATATAAATCAGTGATAAAAATCACCTAGGACATTAAATTGATTTAAAGAATTATGCCAAGCAGTAATAGGGTCGTTTGGACATAATCGAGGGTATGATGACACTTAGGGAAAATAGGGTCCATAGTTGGAATAGACCAAATTTAGGTGGTTACATTTTCCCCACTTTGAATTGATGTGCGAGCAGTGCATTAATTCAAAGAAAGTTTTTGATTTTGACTTCAAAAAGATTGAGAATCTCGTTCTTGGTTTTCAAACGAAATGTTGATGAGATCAGTTTCGCACTTGATTGAACAAAACTAATAGAATTGATTTTGAACTTGGTTTTCGTCCAAAGATCAATAAAATATTTTAAAAATACCAATTCTGAACTTGGTTATCGTTCAAAAATTGATAATATTGATTCTGAACTTGATTGTCATCCAAAAGCCAGTATGAAGCTGCTAGGAGCTTTAAATTTTTTTTTAAAATGAGGAAACATAAGATATTCAGCTCATGAGAACCAAAGCTTTCTATCCAACAGATCTGACTTAGTCAAGGAAACTGTTATGCCCCTTGTTTGTTTGATAAAGAAGTCATTGTTAATGCAGTTTCGAGCAAAAATTTATTTGATGATAGTGTGATCATGCCCCCTCAGGAACGAAATCGAAGGAAAAGAATAAAATCCTACAGTTATAGAGAACATAACACTTGCAGGAAGAGATAAGGCCAGAAAGAGTGGAGTAGAAGAAAGTGTGTTTAAAAATAAAAACAAGATTATCAAGTTAATTATGTGAAAATATGAGTGATAAGGATGTTTAGATCAAGATGTATGATGAAATGTGCAATATTTACCATTGTGGTGAATAAACGAAGCAAATTCACAATTTTTTTTGAAACTGTTGCAAAAGGACACTGTGCTGCTGAAAATGTCATAGGTACCTTCGATTTGGTTCCCAATTGAAGGAAAAGAGAGCACAAATGATTTTTTAGTTGGTTGGGAGGAGTTTCAGAAACCCTAAATGTCCCAAAAGACCCATATAAGCCTCTAAATTGACCATTTCACTATTTATTTTGACATTCAGCTATAGCCAATTAGAGAGCTTTGTAGAGAAAATGGTGGTCCCTATGAGGAAACATCATTTCGAGATGAGCCGTTGACACTAGCGACCAACTGACTACCCACCGCTGGTAAGTGCTCGATAAACTACCGTGTGAATTGTGCATTTTTGAATTTCAAGCATTTTTGTGCATTTTATAGCTAGTCAAAGATAGGATCGCATCTGGGATTCTGGATCGCATCCTACGAAATGCACATCACATCCATTTTTTCCCAGATTGTATCTGGTTTTTGCCAGATTTTGCGTCGCATCTGGGGTTTCCTGGATCGCATCCAGTCCTTTAGGTTTAGTTATGTTTTGAGCTAGATTCCATCAGTGAATCACATCTTGGATTTTGGGGATCGTACCCCGCATTTAAGATCACATCCTGTATGCACAATTGCATCCTGTATTTCTAGGATCGCATCTGGTAAAAGTCTTAGGTTTTCAAATTGTTTTAATCTGTTTGTGTCCTGCAAACTAGAAAGGATTGAGTAGAGTAGGAATATGCCCTTTGTTGTAGATAGAATGCTGATGCTTTACTTTTCTATCAAAAATCAGGCCCAGTTTGAGGTAGTCACCTTTCGAGGCACTTATCCTGCACGAGTTCTAGCATTGTCTAGCCGATTATCAGATGATGAGCAGAATATCATGATCCGATGTGGATTGCGGTCATTGATAGGTTTACCCGAGATCAGGGTAAACTGAGGGTTGTTGACTACTCTAGCTGAGAGATGGCATTCAGAGCACAACACCTTCCACCTACTGACTGGTGAGATTACCGTGACACTAGAGGACGTTTGGAGGATCTTGTGTGTGCCCATGGTGGGACATGAGGTTTTCTTTGAGTCTAGAGCTAGCGTGGTGATTGGGACTGCATGGATGTTCTTCCAGGATGACATCATAGATCGTAGATACCTGTCATGGGGCTACATGGTCGATCACTATGATCGACTAGCTGTATACTTAGCTGGATTGGTAGGTGGCATCCTTATGCTAGACAGAGGATAGCATAGCTTCTTGGTGGGCTGGGTCAGCATGGTAGAGCAGATGATCGTCCATCACCAACATTTTGTCTGGGGGAGCTGTATATTAGCTCATATATACCGAGAGCCACATGAGATCGTTTACCACCATACCCGCAACATGACTGTGGGCATATTGATTCTTTAGGTATGGGCCTGGGAGCACATCCCTATGACACAGCCGATTGTGGATAGGCAGAGGGCACTAGAGCAACCCTATGTGTATATGTATGTAGGTCTATTATGGTAGCCCCACCTGGGCAAGGTTGAGTATTGGCGTCGATTATTCGATGATATGACAGAGGTTGTATGGAGACCATACCTAGACTATGAGGTATGGACATCTAATGCTTGGGAGGTTCCCTTTTTAATGTCAGAGCAGATATCTGATAGGCTGGACTAGGTACATCATTGAGCACTTTCTGATTACCAAGGTTTTGAGATAGTATGGCCGACGACAGGGTCGTACTGAGGACGTGGCAGTATACATGTGGATTAGAGATGAGGTAGCTAACTAGGGAGCACAGCTGACTTATGATACTTCCACCCAGGACATCCATGATATGGTAGCTATAGACAGGGACCCTTGCCCAAATGTGGAGGATGCTGGTGTATCAGATGGATATGCGGCAGAGATGCTTCAGCATCCTTTTCCATGATTCGCAGTGCCAGAGGAGATGATTCCTTGTATAGAGGAGCCATTGGATTATGATCCTGAGGACTGACCTGTCAGGGGGAGAGGTGGTAGAGACAGAGCTCTAGGTAGACATGGGGGCCATGATGGCGGCAGAGATGGAGGTAGAGGTGGCAGGCATCCTCACCCAAATGATAGACATGATGGTGATGACTGGGGGGAGGTGGTGAGGCAGTAGATACTGGTGGTCTGAGTGGCAGTGGTCAGAGATGGTCGAGATATAGGTTTGTGGCCCCACAGAGAGATTCAGGCCCTTTACTTACTCCTGAGTAGCAGAGACAACAGAGACAAAGAGTGCAAGAGCAGGATCTTAGCAGAGATGGGGACCCTCTATCGAGGTGTGAGCAGGAGAGAGAGGAGCTCAAAGCTCAGATCACAGCCTTGGAGGCTAGAGTTACTACTGCAGAGGCACTTTTGGCAGACAGGGATAGACAGCTCAAGCGGCTAAGAGCTAAGAGAGACACACAGGCCCAGACTCTAGTCCATCAGGGACAGAGGGTGACTTATTATTATGCCTTGTATCATGCGACAGTTTTTGAGGGTCAGAGAGCACCCACTTTTTCACATATATCTCAGGAGTCAGAGGGGGCCATGCCACCTCCAGTAGCGCCATTCATGCCACCTCCTCCTCCTCCTGACCAGGGAGAGGGGGTAGGCTAGAGTTGAGACTGTGCACCATGTCATTTTTTTTTTTGAGATTTATGCATGTATATCTGGATCCTACTGAGATCCCATTTTTGTACATTACATTGATTCGCATACATATATCTAATTTGTGCTTTTTGGCATACTGATTCTCTTTATGTGTACTGACACTCTTTTATATATCTAATACACTTTATGCTATGATACTCTTTTATGCGCACTGATACACTTTATGCTTACTGATACTCTTTATGCTTTGATTTGTATCATGTTTGTAGTGTCTAGATTCTAACATGTTTTATGTAGTAGATGTATCTATTTTTCTTTTCATAGATGTGGTAAATGTATCTTGTGCACATGTGATGATATCTTGATCTCATGATGAGTTTGTTTATAGTTGACAACATCATTTTTGAATGTGGATGTGATGAGTACATTACTGATGTGAACAAATGATATCTATGTGAAAATGCAAATGTATGTTTTCTTTGTTTTTTCTAGTTTTATGCAAAAAATATATGTATGGATGCACTTGTAGAAGTAAAAATGTAATACATGGATGTTTTATTTTTGTATTTTTAGTTTCGCTTTTCCAAAATGTATGCTATGGATGATATCAGTAATATAAATGATGTAATTAACTTGATATTGGTAGAAGAAGATAGAAGCCATGTTTTGAGCTTAAATTTCCTTATGTTGGTTATGTACTATTTAAAAAATGCATTAGGAAATCTTTAAATGCAGCTATATGAAGACTCTTAGGACTTGTCACTGATTTAGCAAATATTACAACATTTTTATCATCATTGGGCACTTTTGAATGGATACCATCAAATAATATAATCATCACTATTACCCACTGATATTATGAAAATATGAATACTATGTTTTATTGAAATGTTGGAAATTGACTTAGGCATCAAGGCATAGAAGCCAGGATAACAAAATAATCACCTTCTTTTTAATATACTAGTTTCTAATTAAGGAAAGATATTGAACCCGTAATGACCTTGAAAATTCATATCCTTGGGTACATTATGATTCATATACCTTAGTGAGAATCTGGATCAGAAAATAGACAAGGAAATTGCGTCAAACTCACCATAGTTTACACATAACAAAGATTGAGATATATGCGGCTATCCACCCATAGTGGCAGCTCTTACCATAAACATCCAAGTTAGGTGAAAGTTATAGGTTCATTTGAAAAAATCACCATACACAGAAATTTAAGAAAATATTATGCCCCCAATGCTTGTGACTCTTTGTCTTTGCACAGACATCATTGAGTAACTAAGAAGACATAACAAATCATCAATTGTGAATCAATCCAATAAAATTTATAATTACGTAGATGCCCCTAGTTGAAAACATCATTAGGACACTAAATAATCATAATCAAACTAATAGAAAACTGTGTGTTTAAGTAGTACTTGTTCATTCATCTTTCAAACACAGTAAAGATTCATCAATCAGAAATTTAGAATATAAGCAATATGGTGTTCCATGTCTGTGCATTGGTAGGATAATTCGTTCATGTTTGCGACCCAAAATAGCCTTGTAGGGATGTGTATGAAGGTAAATGTCATGTCCCATGTCATCAAAAGACACCTTTGTTTTTGAGTGAGTGACATTGTTTTGCATGTGTTGATAAACATCATGTTTGTGAGGCAAAACATCCTAGAGAAACCTAGCAACCATGACTGACCATGCCAATAAAGATGCCCCCAGTGCAGAATGACTTATTCCTAAGATGTAAAGATAGACAAATCCCAAGCGAGGATAAGATAGTCATTTAGGAAAATGAAGTTAGCATATGAGCACAGGAAAAATTATGAAGGCCTAGTATCAGTAGCGCAGTGATAGATGGAGTGCAAAACACAAGTGATGCCTGATTGCCAGGTTTTCACCACTTGGCAAGATTCTTTTCTTTCTTTTTGCTACCAAGATGCCTGTTTTACTAGGTGCTCATTAAGGCACTTTTCTCTTTTTCAATTTTTTTTCTTTTTTTTCTTTTTTGAATGCTTTTGCAGTATCAAGGTGCCTGTTTACCAGGTTTTCACCAAGGATACCTATTTTGAAGGACTTTTTCCACTATTTTTGGATTTCTTCAGGATCAATTTTCTGAATGTTTTTGGTATTTTGCAAGAACTTTTTGTTGTACAGGCTCTGCTAGGTGGACATTAAGCATGGAACCGCTTTAAATGTAGAGTGTTGATAGGATTGGGAAGAACATCTCCCTCAGGTGTAGCTAATTGATAAGCTCCAGTCCCAAAAGTAGTCGTGATAACATAAGGTCCCAGCCAGTTAGGTTTAAACTTTCCTTTCTGCTCTTTGTTAGGCTGGTTCTTAGGATTCTCTTTTAGGAAAAGGTCCCCCACTTCAAACTTGCATGGTTTAACCTTCTTGTTGTAACCTTTGGACATTCTTTCATGGTGCACTTTGAGGTGATCAAATGCTTGTTGTCTGCGCTCATCTAATAGGTATAGAGAATTTATCTGATCAATGCGGTACTGTTCATCAGTAACTAGTCTGTGTAGAGAGATCCGCAAAGATAGGATTTCAACCTCAATAGGTAGTACTGCCTCAATGCCACAGACTAGAGAAAATGGCATGGCTCTAGTTGGTGTTTTGATGCTTGTTCTATAGGCCCATAGTGCCGTATTTAGTTGTAAATGCCAGTCTCTACCAAACTTGCTCACAGTTCTGTGTAGAATCTTGAGAAGGTTTTTGTTTGATGCCTCAACCTGTCCATTACCTTGAGGATAATAGACTGAAGAGAAATGTTGAGTAATGTGAAACTATTCATAGAGGTCATCAATGTATTGGTTTTTAAATTGACCCCCATTGTCTGTCACAATTGAAGAGGGTATCCCATATCTACAAATAATGTAGTTTAAAATGAACATAGCCACCTATTTTCCAATGGCTTTGGTTAGCGGCACGGCTTCAACCCACTTTGTGAAATACTCAGTGGCTGTAATGATGAACTTGTGTCCATTTGAAGAGTTGGGATATATCTGTCCAACCAAGTCAAAGGTCCATTGTTGAAATGGCCAATGTGTTATGAAAGGTATCAGTTCTTTGGTAGGATCATGGATGAGGTTTCCATGTGTTTGGCATTTAAGACATGCTTTGGAAAATTGAATAGCATCTTTCTCCATTGTAGGCCAATAATAGCCTACTCTAAGTAGCTTCTTAGCTAATGAAAAGTCATTCGAGTGTGATCCACATACACCTTCGTGGACATCTTTTAAAGCTAGATCAGACTCTTCGAGTTCTAAACATTGAAGAAGTGTACCATCGAGACTACATCAATATAGGTTTTTAGTTATGAGGACGTAACACGATGCTATCCTAATCAGGGATCATTTCTCATTTCTAGATAGATTGGCGGGAATGGTTTGGTCTAAAAGATAGGCAATAATACTGGTATATCAGGATTGATCAAGAGTATTTAAGGCACAAATTACCTCATATTCTGGATTGGCAAAGGATAGATAGGATATTTCTTCCACCAAGAAGTCATAGAAGAATTGATGTTCCTCTAGCTGTAACATGGATGCCAAGGTAGCCATAGCATCTGCAACTTTATTCTTTGTTCTTGGTATCTGCTGAAAGGTGATGAAGATAAAGTATTTCTTTAGATCATCAATGAGTTGTTTGTAGGGCATCAATTTCTCATCTCTTGTTTGATATTCCCCATTGATTTGATTGATAACTAGTTGGGAGTCACCATATATGTGTAGCTCAATGATCTTCCATTCTATGGTGAGTTTGAGGCCGTTGACCAACGCTTCATATTCTGAGATATTGTTGGTGCATGGAAACATTAATTTGTATGATTTGGGAATCTTATATCCTTGTGGAGTAATGAAGAGAACCCCGGCTCCAGATCCTTGTTGAGTAAATGACCCATCAAAGTACATCTTCCATGAGTGTTCAGTGAGATGCATGATTGTTTCATCAGGAAATTCAATTAGCTATGGTGCATCATCCTGGAGCGGTGAATCAGCCAGTTGATTTGCAAGTACCTGTCCTTTGATAGCCCTCTATTCAACATACTCAATTTCAAACTCACTTAGAATGAGGACCCATTTGGCCAAACGACCTGTTAATGATGTTCTATTTAAAAGATACTTCAGAGGATCGATCTTAGCTATGATCTTGACTATGTGTGAGAGCATGCAGTGTCTTAATTTCTGTGATGTGAAGATAACTGCTAAGCATGCTTTCTCAATAAGGCTATAATTGAGCTCATAAGTGACTAGAGCTCTACTAATGTAGTAGATAGCTCACTCTTTCTTTGTTTCATCCTCTTGTGCCAGTAATACTCCTAGTGATGTAGCCGTAGCTGAAATATATAGGAGCAAAGGTTTTCCATGAATAGGTGCCATAAGAATTGGTGGTGAAGCCAGGTACAGCTTTAATTCTTTGAAGTTGGTTTCATAGTGTTCATCCCAGTTGAATGTAACCCCTTTATGTAGTAGTTTAGTAAAGGGTTGTGCCTTATCGGCAAGTTGGGACATAAACCTCTTGATAGACTAGAGCCTTCCTTGTAGTGTCCTCATTTGACTGATATTACGGGGAGGAGTCATCTTGAGAATAGCTTTGACCTTTTCTGGATCCACCTCAATTCCCTTAGCTAACATGATAAATCCTAGGAGCTTCTGTGATTGAACCCCAAAGGAACATTTCTTTTGATTGAGCCTGAGTTGAAATTGTTCCATTCGATCCAATATTTTTTCTAAATTTGCAATATGAGTGCCTCTTTCTTTGGATTTAGTCAGTGTGTCATCGACATAGTCTTCCATGTTTTTATGAATCATGTCATGGAATATGGTTGTCATAGCTCTTTTATATGTTTCTCCGGCATTCTTTAGCCCAAATGGCATGACGTTCCAGCAAAATGTGCCCCATGCACATCTAAATGTAGTTTTATCTTGATCCTTAGGGGCTATCTTGATTTGATTATAACCTAAGAATCCATCCATTAAGGAATACATCTAATAGCCAGCTGTAAGGTCTATAATCATGTCAATATTTGGTAGAGGGAAGTCATCCTTCGAACATGCTTTGTTGAGGTCCCTGAATTCTATGTAGATCCTAATAGATTTATCAGTTTTAGAAATAGGGACCACATTAGAGATCCAAGCTGCATAGGCAATGACCCGAATGAATCCAACTTTTAATAACTTTTCTAATTTTGCTTTTACCAGTAACACAACATGAGGATGAATTTTTATAATTTTTTGTTTCACTGGCTTGATCCCAGGAGTGATAGATAAGTGATGCATAATGAGATTGGGGTCAAGCCCTGGCATATCCGTGTACGACCAGGAAAAGTTGATCTTTTTCTCCTTCAAGAATTCTGTGAATTGTACCTTTTCTTTTTCTGATAGGGATTGTGCTAGATGAACTATCTGAGGATCTTCAACAGTGCCCAAATTCACTGGCTGTGTAGGTTCAATTAATATCGAAGATCTTTCCTGAAAGTGTTCAGGGAGGATATCAAGAGTCTCATCCTTTAGCACCTCTGAGAGGTTTTCACCATCAGATATGTCATTTTTCTTTACTATTTTGGGATCTGATACTGCCACAGAGCGGTTTTCACCATCAGTCTACTTTTTTCTTTTTATTTTTCAATTTGTGACTAAGAAACTTGATATCCTCCTATGACATTTTCTCGCTCCTTACATTGGTGGAAGAAGGGTGAGGTTCACAAGCATTAAGGTAACAAGCCAGGGAGTGGTCATTGGAAAATGAGAGCATAGGCATAGGATCTGTTTCAGTCCAATCGATGAGGTATAGAAGTACCAATTTTAGGGAGTTAGATTCTGAGAAGGACAGCATCGTGTTAGCATCAAAACTGTTAATCGACATGACACGGTCTGTTAAGTTAATGTCTTCAATGTTTAGGTCAATAAGAATGAGATCATTGTTAAAAGGGTCATTATTAGGCATATATGGATCAAACTCTAGCAACTCATCAGTAGATAACTCATCATCATCTCTTTGTAAAAGGAGGCTTCTTGCTTGTAGCCTATGAAATTTTCATAGAGTTATGTATTTTCCAGTGTCTCTGTCTATGATTGGAGGAAGGAACTCTTCTTCTTCTTCAAGAAGATCAATGTCATTGAAAGGGATGTTAGGTCGCCTACTAGGAGCTATGGGAGCTGTAAATATGTGAATTGTGTTTATCCCAATTTCTTCAAAAGTAATAGATAACCGATCATACTCATAGTCATGAGAGTCTGTGACATCATCATTAGATCTATTCAAATATTTAGCAATGTTTATTTGATGGACTAGGTTAGCTATTTGTAGATCAAAGTGAGGTAGATCTAGGACATGTGTAATGGTGACCAATTACCCCTAGTTAGGATGTAAATTCTGTGGCCAGGGTTCTTCTTGAGTGATTGTAGCTACGGTATCTCCTACCTCTTGAATGGGTGGTTATTCTAGCAAAGGAGGATGAAGATCCTGTGGTACCTCAAAACTAGGTACATAGCGTTCTCCTTGATATTCGGGATTCTCTATACCAATATGTAGCAATCTCTCATAAAGCCATGGGTTTGAGACTATTTCATCTGTCTTATCACTCTCTGTTTCAGAAGGTGGACTCTTCTTGGAATGAGGTTTGTTAGTTTTAGTATTGAAGCGCAATCCTATTTTATCTTTATTGAGGAAGAACTCCCTGGGTATAGGTTCGATGATCCCTCATCTTGTGTCATTTAGAGGTCCTTTTCCTTTGTATCCCATTTGTTTGAGGAAATATATCCCTTTCCATACTATTCTAGGGATATCTTTACATTTTTGACCTTAGAGTCCACTTTTTCTTCTTTGTAAAGCCAATTTAAGAATACCTGCTCTTCTGTGTTATCTGAAGAAGATGTGGATGCCTTTATCATACCAGTAGCCTTGTGTACTTCTGGTTCCTGTACTGTGAGAGGTGTGAATGTTAATGATGGTTTTCCGTAGGATCTTGGTGATACTGGAAGCTCTGTCAGGGAGGGATTCAGGTCCAACTTGTATTCTCCCATACCTATTTCTTGAAGTTTCAAGGTTTTGCTAAAGCCTTTCATGACCATTTACTTGGTAGTTTCAGGAATAACTGCATCCATAGCCTCCTTGTTGTGTGGGATCATGCTACCTACTTTAATATTGTTGCAAGCATAATTGGCA
Source organism: Thuja plicata (assembly GCA_018584345.1). NCBI lineage: Eukaryota > Viridiplantae > Streptophyta > Pinopsida > Cupressales > Cupressaceae > Thuja > Thuja plicata. The sequence continues at coordinate 2,789,703 of MU223575.1, read as the reverse complement.
TCCGCAGGAATTGTCACCTCTATTCCATTATGTGAGAATTTGATGCATTGATGATAGGTGGATGGTACAGCTTGCATCTCATTGATCCATGGTCTCCCTAGTAGAATGTTGTAGGCTAGTGGTAAATCCAAAACTTGACATGTAACATCTCTTTCAACTGGTCCCACCCTGATGGGTAGACAAATAATACCTCGAGAGGATTTTTCTTCCTCATCATATGCTTTGATGGTTATTTTATTTCTAGAGCCAATTGTTTTCTCTGAGAGGCCTAGCCTCCTGACAAGATCTAGTGTACAAATATTTAATCCAGTGCCTCCATCTATCAATACACGTCTAACACAGGATTTATGAATAAGAACTTTGATATGGAGGGGTTGATTGTGTGGATGGGTCAATGATTTGTCATCCTCCTCAGAAAAGGAGAGGTAATGTGGCACGGATATGTGATTGACCATCACTTGGAATTTGTCTATATCTATATCCTTTGGAACATTAGTAGTGTGTAGAGCTTGTTCTATAATTTCTCTATGCACAGTGGATATTTTGAGCAATTCGAAGATGGAAATTTTGGCAGCAGTTCTTTGCAATTGATCCACCAAGTCATATTTTGCTCCGGTAATAGTGACCATATGTTTTTCTCCTAGTTTAGGAAAAGTGATAATAGAAACCTTGGGTGCAGATGTCTATTTTGGAGGTCCCTTGATCGTAACTTGTGCTTGGCTCTGGGTTACAGTGTTTATGGAGGATGAGGCTCCTTTGATGGTGACCATGTTGATAGATTCATTTTTAATGTTGAGCATATTGATCACATTATCATTCTTGGAATAAGTATAGTGTACCTCATTACCTTTCCCTTTGGATGTTTCTCCTTGATTGTAATTGGGGAATGTTTTATTAAATGTTGTGTGATCTTCATTTGTAGTGTGTCCATCCACCTTGATCTTACCCCCTTCAATGAGGTCCTGGATAACATGTTTGAGCTTCGGACAATTATTTGTCTTGTGTCCCTTGTTTTTTTGGAAGACACAGTAAGAGTTATCATCCCACCATCTAGGTTTGACCATTGGTTCCCAAGGTTTAGAATCAGGAATCATAAGGACTTTATTATCCACCAATATTTTTAAGATGGTCTCAAGAGGTTCTCCCAAAGGTGTGAATGTTCTTTGGGGTTTTTAATTCCATGTTCGTCCCTTGTCATTATCATTGTTGGTTTTGGGAATGGGAGGTGTTATTTTAGCCTCCTTGCTTTCTTGCATACCATTGGTAATATTGAATGCTTCATTTTTATAATTAATGTTGGACGCATCAACCACTCCATCATTGACAACATTTTTGTTTTGCTTCCACCATTTAGGCTTGGATTTGGAGCTACTACCTTTGTTTTCATTTTGAAGGGTGATCTTCCCCTTTTTGACCATGACCTCTTCAATACGGAGAGTGTTCTTAATCATCCTATCGAAGCTAGGAGAATCTTGCATTTGGAGAGCATAGCTTAATTTAGGTATGAGATTATTAACAAAGATCTCCATCTTTTCTATCTCAGGGATGACTCTTAAATATTATGCAAAGATCTTCCTCCATCTTTGCAGGAAGTGTGTAAAGGATTCTCCCATTTTCTGCTTGGTATTACATAGATCCATCATGGTGACATCATGTTGGATGTTGTAGGAGTAGTGTTGAATGAACCATTGTATCAACTCTTCAAATGTCTTGACTTTGGGATTTAATTTTGAAAACCACTCCATGACGTTTCCTCCTAGACTTCCTGGAAATAGCCACATGAGGTAAGTGGGTTCATGCATATACTCAATGCTAAGAGCACAAAATTCTCTTACATAGTCATGTGGATTGGTTTCCCCAGTGTATTTATCATATTTTGGTCTTGCCACATTAGGAGGAAATGGAACCATTGTGATACTCTTATCGAAAGGAAATGGACAAATGGCATCCAAAGAGTATTTTGTTTTTGGTTTATCCTTCTCTTGTTTGAGGTTTGTGAGCTCAGTTTGCATTTGATTGAGCTGTTTAGTAAGGATGGATATGGGGTTTGGTACCTCCTTTTCTTTGAGATCATTTACATCATAATCCTGGGGTAATTTGACACCCGTGGATGCTAAATGGAGGAATTATTTTTCTTTGTCATCTCCGATTATCCGTTCTAACAGTTTGTGGACTCTTTTGCTTTATTTTAGCTTCTCATATTCTTCTTTAGGGATTTCTTCATCACTATCTAACCCAAATGGATTACATTCAAACCTAGGTCTTTCTTCCTCTTCTGTGCCTATGGATTGCACTTGTTTGGCATCATCATAACCCTCAAAGGCTTTACTCCAATTGTTAGTGTTGCTACCCATTTGAGGCGAATCAAGATCAAACAGGGAATTGCGAGAAGTTTCCCCTTGGAAGTGTGATGTTTTAGGAGGTACTTTGGATTCTTCAGTTGTGTACTTTTTGTGTGTCATGTTAACCATGAAGTTTGTTTCTTAACTTCATCAACGTTTCCCAATAGTACTAGCAAGGATTCCAAATCATTCAAGTGGGTGTGTCTAGGTAGAAGTAACTGTTTGTTTGTTTGGTGGATGTAAATGATTCCAGTGTCAGAGGGTTAGAATGCCCTGATAGTGAGCTGGGAACCAAGTTGTTGATAGAGAATGGGTAGACCACATGTATTGAACTGATCGTGAAAGACTGACTGAGCATGCAAGGTAGACATTTTAAAAGTGTTTGAAAATAACAACAGGGAGACCAGAAGAGACAACAGGGACCAACCAAAGAGAAAAAAGGGTACCTAAAACAACTGAGACCTCCTAGGAAAGACTGCTAGAAATTCCCACTGTCTAGGATGTGAGCTCGCAAATACGAGCCTCTGATGACACTAGATGCAATCCTAAAACCTGGATGCAATCCCAGAAAACTGGATGCAACTTGTTGCTTGAGCAAATGCGATCTAATGCACCAGATATGATCCTAAATACAGGATACGACTCAGGAAATCCTGGATGCGATTTTATGATGGACTTGTTAGTTTTAGTTAATTTTGAAAAATTTGCGTTTTGAGGAACGTGAACTTGTTTGTCTCCAAATTGTATCAAGAGGTATTTCTCAGGCGTGAAAAACACTTGTACTCTAGGGCATGAAATGTATTGATTATTTTGCGAGGAGCTTTATCTTTTTAATGATATTTCTGACACATCAAATAATTTTGTTTTGTTAAAAGGGATGAATCAAACACACATCTTTTCCTATTCTCTAGGTGGAGGATGAAAATCATTTTCTCATTGACTTAGGTGCACACTCAAATGCTAATCAGAATACAACCATCACCAAGCACGCAATGGCTCCAGTCATGATGCTGTATTAGCCAAATCGAAACACAAGTGAGGGCATGATATGATGAGTATCTTGGGGAAATTACTTTTTGCCTTGCACAAATATTATCACACTTTTGGGGATGAATCAGGAATTCTTTCAGTTGAATGTGTTGTAGATTATTGGGCAATCCATTCGAAACTGTCCCCCATAGAATTGCACAAGGCAAAATTGAGGTATATAGCCCTATGAGTACCTGAATATATATAGTCTCGCAAGAAGGATTGGAGCAGCTCTACTCTATATATACCCTGATATGTTCAAGGAATGATGTCAAAATTCCAAGAACAAAACCAGGTCCATCTTCCAAGGCTTTGGCCTACAAGGAAACAACTATTTATAGTGAGTTGGAAGGGTCGGCATAAGACCTGTCCTCACTTGGGTCGTTCCTAGGAGATTTTTTCCTCAACCAGCAGGCCCTCTACTGTTAAAATAACGGTAACCAGGATTGGCGAGCTTAGGAGTTCTAGATTTCTGATTCTTCAAAAGAAGAAGAGCATACTCTCCTAGTCCATGTCGTTTTCTCCTCAAACACTCAAAACAAAAATTCTTTCCCTCAAGCTATGTTGAGCTTGTTTTAGTGTTTCCTATTTTAACAAAAATAGGATGCTTGAAAGGGAAATTTGCTTTGTTCAATTAACCACAAAAATTTAGTGAGTTTGTGTTGTTCAATTTCTGATCCAAAAGCAATTAAACGATGTGTTTGTTCATTGAGCCCACATATTTAGTGCTTTGTTTTGTTCAATTAATTTTCCAAATGAATTAAATAGTTTTGTTTGTGGTTCATTTACTCTTAATTTTATCACAAATGATAAGACAACGTCTGATTTTCCTCAAGAGGAAAAGAGCATAATATCTAGTTATTTATCAAGTGGGAAAAAATGGTTTTAAGTTGTAAAAATAGGGAAATAGAAGTCAAGACAGAAGGGGTTTAGTAACCTGCGAAACCAACTTTAGTATTTTGCTAATCCAACTCCATGAAACCTATCAAAAGGTACCTAAAAACACTTGTTAGGCTGCAAAACACATAAAGCACAATTTATTTAAACTTGTTAGGATTAGATAAATCAAATGGGCAAGCTTCAAAACCAGATGCGATCCTAAATTCTTACCAGATGCGATGCAGTATCTGAGATGTGATCTTATTCTCCAGATATGAGCCTTTGCTAACTAAATGCAATTGAGAACCAGATACGATCTGGGAAATCCTGGATGCGATCCAAAAATTATGCGGTACGATGGCATATCTGGGATGCGAGCCTGCAATATTATTTGTGATTCTGTGTCTGATTCCTGAGTCTGCAAATTACCAAAAAAGTATTAGAAGATGAGGCTAAAATGAAAATTGAGCCCCACAATGGGTGCCAGAAATGTGTGTGTGTATTTGGGTACCTGATGAAAAAGACACAAACACTCAATAAGTCATTGCATTAGCTTGAAAGGTTAGATTAAACAAGCAAAACCACTAATATCAACCTATTGCCTGCTAACTAGGAGGAGTGTAATTAGTAACATATCAGCCCTCAGAATATGCTACAAATCAGTGATGAATACAACCTAGCATGAAGGATTTTAAATTAAAAACAAGCTAAAAGATGAAAAAGAATGTATTTTAGCTCTAAAAGATAAAACTAGAACAATGAACTAGCATGAGATAATAGATGAAATATGAATCTAATATTAACTCAATAGCATAACAATGTATTTTTGATCTAAGGTGAAGGCTTATTTGCTCTCAAAATAGGCTTCTATTTATAGAAGAATGGGAGAGAGAGAGAGGGGGGGGACAAGGTTCATTTATGAATTTGGAGACTCATAAATGAATATGTAAGAGCCTTT
>MU223575.1:2772830-2783487 GCA_018584345.1 Thuja plicata | reverse complement strand
TATTTGTAACTATACTTCTATTTTTTAGTAATAATTGAGAGGGGGGGGGGGGTGAATTAGTGGCATAAAAAATTAATCCTTAAATCAACCCTTAAAACTTATTACCACTTTTAAGCCTCTAGTTATATTCATTCCTACAAGATGAATGCCTTGAAATACTTATAACCAATTACTACTTGTCAGAATGCTTTGTAAAACCTTCTTAAATATGTTTACCGATAAGTAGTCTTTCATTTACCGAAACATAGTAAATAGCTAGAATATACCGATCAATCCATAATAGCTTTAAGTGAAATGTAAAACAATAAAGTAATCAAAAACATAAACACATAACACATAAATTTTTAACGTGGAAACCCTGCTAAGAGAAAAACCACTGGGACTGGTACCCCAAATTTTCACTCTTCTAAAGTGAGCTCAATTAAGAGCCAACCCTGTTAAAGGTTACAAACACGCTGTTAGGTGTTACCTTGTGAGAGGATTTAAAATATAGTTTGTCACCTAGTATCGGGCATCTAATGCTACCATCCTTGGTCAGCACTCACTTGGCCTGTCACTAGGTATCGGGCATATCCAATGCTACTTTCTATGATGAAAATTTTTGATACTCCTTGGAATGTATCTCAATTACAAAAGACTTTTAGTTTTTCTCAGTTAAGAGACTTAATGCTTTAATGGTTAAACTGAAACATTAAAGTGATTTATTCACACATACAACTTAAATTATAGATTTTGAGATCTATTGTAAGTGCATTACCTCTCTAATCAATATAATCAATTCAATACCTTTGATCCACACTATTTTTCTTTGTGATATTGTTTCACTGTTCATCGGTGTCTACAGAGTCTAGCTCTTTCCTTAGCTTGTTGATTAGGTCTGAATGAAGACTTTCTTCTCCTTTAGAATCTTTTCAACATCTATTATCTTCTCTTCTCTTCACCCTAAAATTTGTAATGAATTGGGTTTGTCTATTTATAGATATGATTCACCATTTCTTGGCTTTCTTGATTCTTGGTGTGATCCATAATTATCACCAATTAGATTTAAAGAAAAACTCTAGTTTTATCTCGTAGGGACCTTCTTTCCAATTGGACATATTATCTTTAAAGCAATTACTTATCCTCGACTTTATCTTGTCGATTAAAACAATGATAAGTATCAGTTAAGTCTATTTATAGCTCTTGAAAACTAAGCATTTTGTCATTTCTAAACTCTCTATTCTGTCGGTCAACACTTCAATTTCTCATCAGTGATAACTGACTGTTCTATTGGTGTGACTTCAGTTGTCTTCAAGATCTCCATCTATGCAGAAACACTGTAACTCTTTCCGTTGGGTTACTATGTACTTTTCTCATCAGGAAACACTAACTTTTCTCATTGGTAATGTTGTACATTTGCTTGTTGGGTAACACTGTGACTCTGCTCTTTTACTATGTTCGTCGGTGTGCACTCCACCGGTGTATAGAGTCACTTTGTGAATACTTGACTTATATGCATTAATGATAGCATAGCCTTTGATTCATCAATTCTTTGAAGTCTTTGGCAGTATGTCCATGACCATATAGATTATATCAAGTTGACATCAATGATAATAGAATATATTAACTGATTTAATACCTTGCATGATCATGAACTTAATATCTTCAAACATTCAATCAGTTATAGTTCATCAATCTCTCTCTTTGGTATTGATGGCAACACACTACGTTATCACACTATATTATTACTAATACAATATGAAATATAACATTTTAAGTCCATCAAACTACCAATCTTATGCACTATAACCGATACAAATATCTGGTCCTTGATAAGTTCATATAATTTAGAGTTGATTCTTGCAGCTTTCTTTCTATCTTCAATCCCTTTACTAGATAGATGTAGAATATTTCTTTCTTTGATGTGATGTGTTCTTCTCCTGTGTCAAACTCTCTCCCTTTGACTATTCTCTCCTCTTTTGATGTCTCTTGTCATTCTTTCTTTTGTATGTACTCTCCCTTTCTTGTTACATCTCTCCCTTTGGATAATGTGATGGATATAATCTCTCCTTGATGTAGATAATCTCTCTTTGAAGTGATATGAAGTGATAATGGATATAATCTCTCCCTTTGACAACAATGTCAAACAAATATTTTTTACAGTAATGCCAAACAAATCCTCTCTATCCATAATATACTCCTTGAATTTGCCCATCCATTGGCAATACAATAACTCTAGTGCTCAGAGTAGATAAATACCTTGTTGTGTATAAATTTATCTTTGAATTCCATCTCTCTTCTTGCATCAACATGAATGATATTCTGATAATATGTAGGCTGATGCATCCTTCTAGCCATTTTACTGACCAGTAGACAAGGGTTTGACCCCTGGTCTCTTTCTCAAGTACTCAAATGCATCCTTGGGCAGTGGCTTGGTTAAGATATCGGCTAATTGTTCCTTAGATTGCACATACTCAAGTATCATCTTCTTTGCTTGAACTTGTTCTCTCAAATAATGATACTTGATGGTAATATGTTTTGTTTTAGCATGCATGACTGGATTCTTGAAAATTTTTATTGCACTTGTATTATCACAATAGGTAATTACTAGTTCAAGAATTTTCATATGCATACCTTCCAGTAACTGTTTGATCCATTCAATATTTGAGCACTTTGCAGCAGCAACAACATATTCTACTTTAGTAGTAGATTAACAAATGCATCCTTGCTTCTTGCTGATCCATATGACAAGTCTGTCACCCATAAAGAATGCTCCTCTACTTGTGTTCTTTCGGTCATCAATATTTCTAGTCCAATCAGCGTTGGTAAAGACCTTAAGTTTAAATTTGTCTTCTCTTCTATACTACAATCCATATTCCTTGGTATTGTGTGTGTATTTTTTGTACCTGATAAGAGAGACACAACACATCAATAAGTCATTGCATTAGCTCAAAAAGGTTAGATAAGCATGTAAAACCAACTAATATTGACCTATTTCCTTCTAACTAAGAAGAGTGTGATTAGTAATATAATAGCCCTCAGATTATGTTACAATCAGTGACATATATGACCTAGCATGAAGGATTTTAGTTTAAAACAAGCTAAATGATGAGAAAACATGCATTCTAGCTCTAAGAATGGAGATAATAACAATGTAAAAGAATAAATTATGAAGTGAAATATGAGTTCTAACTTTAATCTAACAACATAACAATGTATTTACAATATGAGATGAAGGCCTATTTTCTCTAAAAAAGGGCTTCTATTTATAGAAGAATGAGAGAGAGAGAGGGGAGACAATGCTTATTAATGAGTTGAGGGACTCATTAATGGTGGTGTAAGAATCATTAATTCCTTGGGCATTAATAAGGCATGGAAGAGACATGGGCTTAAGGCATTTTCATTAATAAGGCATTAATGAAAGCCTTAAAGAAGCAAGGGAAGGGTGTAAGAGGGTGGCTTGAGAAGGTGGACTTGAGAAAGTGGAATTTCTCAAGTGGGTTGAGTTGTTAATCATTCCCTAATAGAATGTGACAACATTAGGAGGTGAGTTAGGGTAGAATTAAGATTAGGATTAGATTAGCAAGGGTGAATGGGTTGAGAAGGGTTAGAACCCAGGGTAGAAGTGGTTGAGATAGGTTAGGTTGGGGTTTAGGAGAATATTAATTAAATGAATTAAACTTATTTAATTCATTCAAAAATATAGGAATTAATTATTTAAACAATTTAATTACTTTTTAATAATTAGGGGACTATAGCCATTTTAATTAAATTAAATAGGCTAGGGGAATGGCTTATTTTGCAAGTGGGTAATTGATTTAGGGATTTATTTAATTACTTTATAATTAAATACTATAGCCATATTTGATTTTGATATGATTTAAATGGTTTGAATTGATTTGAATTGTATGGCTATAATAGTTAATATAAATTAGTGATAAAAATCACCTAGGACATTAAATTGATTTGAAGAATTATGCCAAGCAGTAACAGGGTTGTTTGGACATAATTGAGGGTATGATCACACTTAGGGAAAACAGGGTCCATAGTTGGAACAGACCAAATTCTGGTTGTTACATTTTTCCCTCTTTGAATTGATGTGCGAACACCATATTGATTCAAAGAAAGTTTTTGATTTTGACTTCAGAAAGATTGAGAATTCCATTCTTGGTTGTCGAATGAAATGTTGATCAGATCACTCTCGCACTTGATTGAAGCAAACTGATAGAATTGATTTTGAACTTGGTTTTCATCCAAAAATCAATAAAATATTTTTAAAGATACCAATTCTGAACTTGGTTGTCATCCAAAAATTGATAATACTAATTATGAACTTGGTTGTCATCAAAAAATCCAGTACGAAGCTGCTAGGAGCTTTAAGAAAAATATTTTATAATGAGGAGACATAAGATATCAGCTCATGAGAACCAAAGCTTTCTATCCAATAGTTCTGAATTTAGTCAAGGAAACTGTTATGCCCCTAGTTTGTTTTATAACGAAGTCATTTTGATGCTATTTTTAGCAGAAAATTAATTGATGATAGTGTGATCATGCTCCTTCAAGAATGAAATCGAAGGAAAAGAATAAAATCCCTTAGTTTGAAAGAATATAACACTTGCAAGAAGCGGTTAGGACAAGAAAGAATGGAAGAGAAGAAGTGAAGAAATGGGGGTGTGTTTAAGAGTAAACACAGTGGTATCAAGTTACTCATGTTTAAAATGTGAGCTTTATTTTGTTCCCAATAGATCAGAGATTTTGGGAACCATTGATATCAGTAATATAGATGATGTAATTAAATTGGATTTTTTAGAAGAAGATAGAAAGCATTTTTTATCACAAAAAGTCTTTATGCATTTAGTGCTTTTATAAATGTATCATGCAATCTCTAAATGTAGCTATATGTAGACTCTTAGGACTTGTCACTGATATGCAAAGGTATAGCTTTTTATCATCATTGGGCACTCTTTCAGAATGGATACCACCCGATAGTACAACCATCACTAATACCCACTGATATTATAAAAGTATGAATACTATGTTTTATTGAAATGTCAAAAATAGACTTAGGCATCAAGGCATAGAAGCCAGGTTAACAAAATAGTCACCTTTCCTTTTAATATACCAGATTCTGATTAAGGTAAGATATTGGACCCGCAATGACCTTGAAAATTCATATCCTTGGGTACATTATGATTTGTATACCTTAGTGAGAATATGGATCAGAAAATAGACGATGAAATTGTATCAACCTCACCATAGTTTACACATAATAAAGATCGAGATATATGTGGCTATCCACCCATAGTGGCAGCTCTTACCATAAACATCCAAGTTAGCTAAATTTTATAGGATCATTTGGAACAATCACCACACACAGAAAATCAAGAAAATATTATGCCCCCTATCCTTGTGACTCTTTGTCTTTGCACATATGTCATTGAGTAACTAAGAAGACATAATAAATCATCAAATGAGAATGAATCAAATAAAATTTATAATTACTTAGATGCCCATAGTTGAAAACATCATCAGGACATTCTAAAGAATCATAATCAAACCAATATCAAACTGTGTGTTTAAGTAGTACTTTGTTCATTCATATGTCAAACACAGTAAAGATTCATCAATCCGAAAATTGTAATACAAGAAATATGGTATTCCATGTCTGTGCATTGGTAGAATAATTTGTTCATGTTTGCAATCCAATATAGCCTTGTAGGAACTCCATTAATGTAAATGTCATGTCTGGATATGTGATGCTTGAAAATACACACTTGTTTTGAAAAGTGACATTGTTTTGCATGTATAAAGGAACATTGTGTCCGTGAGTCATACCATCCTAGAGCAATGTAGCAACCGCAACTAACTATGCCAGCAAAGAGGCCCCTAGTGCAGAATGACTTATTCCTAAGACGTAAAGATAGACAAATCTCAAACAAGGATAAGATAGTCATTTAGGAAGATGAAGTCAGCATACGAGCACAAGCAAAATTATGAAGGCCTAGTATTAGTAGTGCATTGATAGATGGAGTGCAAAACACAAGTGACACCTGATTGCCAGGTTTTCACCACTTGGCAAGATCTTTTCTTTCTTTTTGCTACCTAGATTCCTGTTTTACCAGTGCTCATCAAGGCACTTTTCTCTTTTTCAATTTTTTTTCAATTTTTTCTTTTTTGAATATTTTTATAGTATCAAGGCACCTGTTTACCAGGTTTTCATCAAGGATACCCCTTTTGTAGGACCTTTTCCATTGTTTTTGGATTTCTTCAAGACCAATTTTCTGAATGTTTTTAGTTTTTTGCAAGAACTATTTGCTGTATAGGCTCTTCTAGCCATACATTAAGGATAGACCCACTTCAAATGTAGAGTGTTGATAGGATCTGGAAGAACGTCTCCCTCAGGTGTAGCTAACTGATAAGCTCCAGTCCCAAAAGTAGCAGTGATAATATAAGGTCCTAGCCAGTGTGTAGAAGATTTGTAAAAGATTACCAATTCTCAAGCATGATCACATTTGTGTGCTCCCAATGTCTAGAAAGATGTAGGGTGTTATGGATGTATTGATATCACAGAAGTGGATTGGAAATGGTGGAGGAAGAAAGTGAATGCCACCCTCAAGGACAGTCTCCCCAAGATTACCCAAGCTAGGGAAATATAATATAGCAATGTAGGCTCATACAACTATGCTAAATGTTAGATAGGATAATGACCTAATGTCATGAATAGTATGTAGGATATCATGTAGTCCCAAAAGAGTGGACATGTCAAGAGAGTTCTTTAGAAATTGTTTTTCATTTTATTTTTTTCTTCCTTTTGATCAAGACCAAGGGGTCAACTGATAGGACAACATCATCAAGATAAGGCATGGTGTAGTGAGTTTTGGCCTGGAATAAGCAAGATCATGATAATGTGCCACAGATAAGAGCAAGCGAGTAAGATATACAATTTGTTCATGAATAGGCTCAACCTTGTCAAGATCACCAGATGGAAAATGAATGGAAAATGTGAGGGATATGATGTCATGGAAGGAACTTTCCCCCAAGTGAAGAGTGCAAGTAGGAGGAATTACGCGTAACACCTGTTTGTCAGGTTTTCATCACGGTACTTATCCAAGGTGCCACAAGAAGTGGTTTTCACCATAGGATGAATCTTTTTCTTTTTACTTTTCCTACCAAGGCACCTATTTACCAGGTTTTCACCGAGGCACTTTTCTTCTTTTTTTTCTTTTTCTTTTCTTCTTCTTTTTTTTTTAATTTTTTAATTTTTTTTATTATTATATATTTTTTTAAGGAGGAAATTATGTATCTTTCTCTTGGGATAGTGCTATTTTGAAAGATATGCTATGATAGGCCAAGAACACTGAAAGCATGCTCAAAGATGTTGATAGGGTGATGAAATGGAGAACAAGGAAGATGGAAGCCAAGATTTTATGCAATGGACTGGATGAGAGAAAAAGAAGGAATGTGAGGACCCAATATGGAAGGATAGTAGGTGACAAGATCAACATCAACACACTCTTTGAAGAGTAGTGTATGGATTGAGTTTTTGAAGTATGAATGGGTGGGGATCTTGGTACACCAGAACCCAAGATAGAGGAATTATTCAAGGTAATGGATTTTGGAACATGAGGACCCAAAATAGAGTTAGAAGATAGACAATGTGTGAAAGAAGATAAAGTGGAAGCCTTTGGAAGCTTGGATGCCAATTCTGCTTTTTCCTTTTTTTTGAAGCCTTTTAAGAGAGACTTGGGAATCCACATAACTCTTGATTTTCCTTTTCTTTTGGATGATTTAGAATGCAATTCTTCTATGATGGATTTAGGAACCCATATTTTCTTTGATATTATGTTCTTCTCCATGGACCTTTGTGGTCTCTTGAATGTTTCCTTTTTCTTTGTATTCACATGTTGATTAGATTGGACATAGTGATCTTCATATGTAAGTGGAATCTTGAATTTCTGATTTCTTTGTTTGGCATCCAAATTACTTCCAAAAAAATTGGGATTTGTGGATGACTAACGCTGATATGGATGGTTCATATGGATGTGTTGATATGGAGGTTTCAAAGATGCATGTTTATGTTGATCTTGATAGGAAATAGGGTAAGTGGATGAAAACCTAAGAGTGGAAGATGGAGGGATATATGGACCCGATATAGATGGAAGGTTTGAAGCTTCCCGCTTTTAAACATATGGACCAAGGATAGATTTGGAAGATGGAGAATGTTGATTCTTGCGTGCAAATGGAGGAATATATGGTGTGAAATGAGTATCAACATCTTTAGAGTGAGTGTCTTGGCCAAGGTTATTTTGTTTCAAATTCATCTTTATGATGACATTATTTTTCCATTAGTATACTCAAAAGAAAAACACAGTCAGAAAGCATTACCAGCAGACAATAGGCATCACCGGTGGAACACAAGCAGTACTGGTGAAATGCAAGCATACCCGAAAGCACAAAGAATTTTGAGAAAAAATGCTAAGTATAAATATGACAAGCTTCACCGACAAACATAAGCATTACCAGCGAACATAAGCATTACCGGTGAACACAAGCATTACCAGTGAACACAAGCATTACCGACAACACAGTTTCCAGAATCAACCCGACAGGAGCAGACAAGCATACCCGATGACATGTTTAGAGAAAGGAAGACCGACAATCAAGAAAACTAACCATCAGAACTGACAGACAGATCAAGAACCTGCAAATCATGGATCTGAGTCTTACACGTCGATTAAAGCAATGTAAATCTATTTATAGAGTTTTTTTTTTGTTTTAAATTAGATCAGATGGTCATGCATGCTTTATGTAAATTCTTTAAAGCATGCTAACGGATCTAAATAATATCTAACTATAGATCAAGATCAAGTTGTATATCTTGAATCTAGAGTTAACGTGTAAATGCATGAATCAAGAATTGAGCCTAAATTAGTATAAATAGATGTTCATACTCAATTGTGAGTACATGAATTCTTAATAATTCATAGCCAAAAAGAACATCTAAGGAGAAAAAGGTAGAATTCATGCAAAGATCACAAACAGAATATATCAGTTATCAAAGAACACACAGAGGCTACCAACGAGCAGATAAAAGGTAATACTCAATCATGGAAGGATTATTAATAGTATTTTTGGAGCTTTATAGGATCTGTTTCATCAGCAATTAAAGATTGCATTTATCTTTAGATCAAAGAATTATGTAGTTGCACTCTAACAAGTGCATCACATCTAAAATCCTTTGTAAAAGGTGGACTTAATCATCCTTTGTAAATCTCTTAACAGAGTGCACACTTAACAGTGTTGCTAAAGCTTCAAATGAAGTAGATCTTAACAGGTCTCCACTGTAATACTCCTAACAGGGTAGGTCATCAAAAGTGACAAAATTGTAAGCCTTAACCAGCTCTTCTTATCTACAGAGAGTAAAATTTGTGGGTAACAATCCCCACTGTAATTTTTACTTCCTTAACAAGAGTTTTTTGCGATACCATATCTTGTGTTATGTGTTATCAAATATCATGTATGTTTCTTTTACTATTACACATCAAATGGAATGTATGATATGATTTCACATACAAAAATAAAGATGAACAAATAGATAATTTGTTTTACAAACTGATGACTAAGGGTTAATGGGCTAACCAAGAAACATCTTAGAGGTACTGATTCACCCCTCCCCTCTTACTACATCATCTCAATACAATTCCAACAATTGGTATCAGAGCCTTGTCTCTCTCTTGAAAAGCTTAAAGACTTGAGAGAAAATATCAGAGCTATGCATAAGTTCAGACTAGACATGCCTATTGAGAATGAGCAGTTACAGATGCAAATAAACTTTGAGCAGTATAAGGAGGCAAAGATAAAGCTAAGAAAACTTCTTGATGAAAGACAAATTATGGCAACCAGGTTGAATGAGAAAGAATACAAAGAAATAGAAATGCAAGAGTATTTTGAAGCAACAAAATCATCAGTAAGAAAAGCTTCAAACGCATCAGTTGAAGAAATTACAAGTATGCAGGAGATCAATCTACATCTGATAGATCAAATCAAGATGCTGAAAATTGGTCAAGAGACTCAAATGGTAAAAATGATTGATGTTATGAATGATGCAAGAAAAGTTGAAAATGAAAGAACACTAGCCATTGATGATAGGAGGAAAATTATAGAGAAGCTACAAGAAAAAGAATCAGCGATTCAAAGATTCACTGAGCATCACCATGAGGTCACAAATCAGATTATTCTTATGAGTCAAGAAGAAAATAGATTAAATACAGAACTCATAGAAAGAATACAGATCATTGGTGAGCTAAGAGAAGAGAACGATAAATTAAAGTATGAAATCAAAGTCCAAAATCAACATGATGAATTAATCAAAAAGGCTTAGGATAGCAACAAATGGATGGATGATTTTCTTGATGGTCAAAGAAGAGTCAAAAACTAGATAGGATTAGGGTACAATGAGAATGGAGAATCCTCTAATCAATCTGATAAGAGGAATGCTTTCACAACCCCAAGATCCAAGAAGCTATCATGTAATCACTGTGGAAAACCATTCCACACCTCAAACATTTGTAGAAGCAAAATGAAAGGTATTTCTCAAGCACAATCTACTTTTATTGGTAATTGTTATAAATGTCAAAAGAAAGGACACAAGGCACATGAGTGTAGATCCAAAGTGATA